>VZTA01013005.1:652791-668080 GCA_013398855.1 Mohoua ochrocephala
GGCCCAGAGCGAGCCCCGCTCCGCCGGGGCCGGCAGCCGGCGCTGCCCAGAGCTCGCCCACGCCGCGGCAGGGTTGGGCCGGCCTCGGGCTTCCCGAAGCCGGGAGCTCGGTCCCCAGCCCGGGAGAGCGCAGCTGCCGTGTCCGTGCCGGTGGCTGTGAGCCGGCCCACGTAGGGCCGAGGGGGGTCGTGGCCATGGCCGTGTATGAGCGCTTTAGAAGGGAACAAAATGCTGTTATTATTATTTTCCGATTTTGATCATTCGTGTCCATTTGGGAATAGAGATGCCTTTAGGGAGGATTCCACAGGGAAAAAAGGTTGGCTCAAGCCAGTCCCAGCCTATAAAAAGCCTGGGCAGTAGGCCAGATCTAACGGCCATGGGTTTTGAGGTATGTATAACCAGGTATTAATTGGGATGATGAAATGATAGTGGCACACAATCGCTGTATGGGCATAAGTGCATCTCACACAAAGCTCACAATATAGATTGGTTGCTTTCAGATAGATTCCTTATTAATAGTTAAAATACCTTTTCCAGTAGTAGGAAAACAAAAAACACATCATGCAGCACCATAAAAACTAAATTCCCATGGAAAAATATCAGAGACTTTGGGAATGTCTGTAAGGTTTTGTATCTTCAATGGCTGTAGGAATATTTGTGTTTTCACATGTGTTCACTAATGCAGGACACCTCACTCAGAAATTATAATACTTTCATGTGAAAAAGATGAGCTTACTTTTATTTTAAAGCAATAATGAGATATAATCTGGTCCAGTAAAGGAAACAAGAACACAAGTGCCTTTTTCTCCCTTCATATTAAAGGACTGCAAAAATATCCCCTGTATCATATTTTGTTTATTAAATTGGTACCAATAAAGTGATAGACTCGTTGCACAGATGGGCCTGGTGCAGTTTTCTCAACCTCATTATGTCAGTACCGCATGTTCTGATCTCTGCTATTTTGATGTTGAGTCTTTTTATTTTTTCCCGAGCAGGCCTGTGCCAGTATGCAGCTTTTTGTGATGCATGTGAATAAACTCGGATGAGGAGGAGTTCAGTAAATAATTATTTGGTTGATGAGGTAAAAGCTCCTACTCTGATCCGTGTGGTATCCTAATACCAGGCATTACAGTGGTGTGTCTGTTATATGGCCACACTGCTTGCCCCACCCTGTAATATAAATACTGTCAGTTTATTATTAACAAAAGTGATTTACCTGTGATGTGAATACATTAGTTTGGCGTGAACTTTATGCCTGGGGGAAGATTTTTTGGGTTAACTCACTATTTCCACCTGGATTCTAGCCAAAACCAATTCTGCCGGTTGGAGCTCCGAGGTGTTGCCATGTGGGTCTGTTGTGCTGTGGAAGTGCCAGCACAGCTCCACCTGCAGCTGTCCTGAGCAAAGGGCCATGGGCAGGGAGCAGAGCTCTGCTTTTCAGCCTGGCATTAGGAAGAACAAGGCTGCTGTCACTAAATTTAAGGTGTCCGTGCAATATCAATGTTCCCACATGCTGTTGGTAGTGGTCACAGGCATTTTGTAATTCTCTATGGAGACTGAAAACCACTGAGTCTCATTTTATTCAATTTTAGGAAGCAACAAGTAATGATGGCAGCAGATGGCCAGAGCAGGGCGAGGCATGGCTTTATAGAATGTTAATTTTATCTCAACATTTGCATAGAGATTTGAGCCGAAGGCCAGGGTAGATGCAGAGGAGGCTAAAGTTATGTGCTGCACAAGGTCAGCAAGAATATCACAGCTGTGAAGTCATTTTCCTTTTTCCCTCATTATGTTTGCAGGATATTTTACTGAACTTGCTATACCCAAGCTTCTGACAGGGGGATTTGACTGTTCAGATCTTACCAGAGCCAGTCATTTTTTTAGTCTTTTATTTAACAATCCATGGTAGCCTTTAAGGGAACCAACTAGAGAAACACAACTAATAAAATCGAATGCCTGATACTGCAGTAAAGCAAGGGAGGTTCCTTGCACTCAACTGAAAGAGTTGCACTCCATTTCCTGTGAAAAATAAATGTTTCAAGCAACGTCCAGTTGACAGGGAATGCCATCCCCATCATGCAGATACTTGTGTCAGCATGTGTGTACCTGAGTGATGGAGAATGATTTTCTATTTGTTCTAGAAATAATGTCTCCAAAGCTCTTACTCTGTAATTATAGAACTCTAATTTGAAATACTACTCACCTCACGTGAATGTTTAATTTCGGAACGAGTTGCCCATCCAGAAATCAAATAAGGCATGTTCACATATTGTTGGAATATTGAGCTGCAAATTCTGTACCAGTCTGCTGCCTCTCCTGTTAGAATTTGAGTGGACTTACAGAGCTTGTGACTGGGAAGTATGATTGCCTCCCATTTCACCAAATCTGGTTTTGCATTCCTTTCTCACAGTGAAATGTGCAGGTCTGTTAACCTGCAGCTCTGCTCGACTCGTTAGGGACCAGTATGTCAAACCAATAACTCCACTGCTTTCTCACCAGTTCTTTTCTACAAAGTGGAAGTGTTTGTCTGATAGATTCTCGTGCTTGCTGTAGAGAGAAAAACAGTGCACAGAAATCGATGACTTAATTAGCATCAGAAGAACAGGTCATCAAGAGCAGCAGACTTCAGACCAATGTAAGCTTATTAGTATTGTCCTGTCAGTTCAATATGTTATATAAGCCAGATTATTTTCAGTGTCAGTTTTCATTTGATTTCTACAGACTTTAAGCACAGTTAGTTCTGATCTGTTTTGGCTTTGTCCTAAAGAGCCCATTGGAATGGGAAACAGTAAAGGCTACAGAGCAGATGGAGTAAGTGCTGAGGAGTAAGCTGTAGATCTCAAAATCCTGCAGTCTTGTGAAGAACGGTAGCTGCATGTTTTACCCCCCAGCTGTTAATGAGACCTAAACCTCCAGTTCTGTGTGTCCATCCACTCTTGGAAAGATCCACGGGTGTACTGACTCCAGGTGCTGTTCCCAGGCTGGTCACACCATCCCTTTCTCACTGCATCTTCCACTGAAAGATGCAGGCAGCTACAAACTAATGAGTTTTACAGGTTCTGACTTTTCCTTTTGATGCTTTGTGATATTTTTCAGTCTTGTCTGCACAGGCGTAAAGCTTTTCTGGGGTGGGAGTAAGCATTGTAACTCACAGTGCCTGCATACGTGCTCTTCTGCATTTGTAAGAGAGATTGAAAGAGCTCTAGGCTGTATGGGAGATAGAGGGGGAAAAATAGTAAAAAAATTACATTTAGAATGTGGGACTTCAGGTGACTGGGATTTCTGGCAGCTAGTGCTGTTGGCTGTGACTGCTGGGCAGTGGTTGGCGTTCCCTGTTGTGAACAGCGTCCAGCCGCTGCTCTTTGGAGGGCTACTAAGTTGTGTTGGTCAGATTCTTAAGAAGACAGCGTCTTAAGAATTTGAGCTGTGTTAATGCATCTAATACCAGAATCTTCTGCTTAGAACAGGCAACTTTCAGGACTCCTCCATGGCTGTGATCTGCACGTCTCTGCTCCTTTTTCCATCTTCCCTCTTTTCCCTTTGCCGCCATGGCATGGCTTTATTAGTGCTAGAATAGATCATTCCTGTCAGCCTCCCGTTCATCACCTCTGTGTGTTTTGCTCCTAGCTGCAGGTAACCTTTGGTAGATGGCTTCTGTGTGTGGCCTAGGTGTATTTTTAGCTCTAGGCTTTGCTTGTTTCAGACTGTGGCACACTGGTCCATTGTTAGAGTGTGGCTTTCATCTCCTCCCTGGGAGGGACCAGTTATAACTGATAGTTGCTTCTTTGCCTTTTCAAACATCACTCCTTTCCTTGTATCTTTTTTCCTTCTGGCAAACACTTCCCTCTTTTGGAGCTCAAGCCAGCATAGCTCTGCAAAGCTCTCTCCAAGCTTCTAACAAGGTAAGCAATGGAGAATCAAATGAGGATTTAAAGTGTTCCTTTATAGAGCATCCTGGGAAGGAAATGATGGTGGACTTACTGTCATTGGCAGATATTTTGGTGTGGGCAATGATTTTCTTACCGCATTTAAGTTCTGTTAAATCCATGTTTCTGAATAATACTTGTGTTTCATAGCAAGCCTACTAACAGTACAGATATTAACACGAATTAACTAAACTCAAGCCCCTGTACACTGAATTCTTATGTCAAAACTAAGCCAGTGAAGTTCTCAGGAGCTCCATCTTTAGCGATGAGTTTGAGTTTCATATATGCATAAATGAGTTTCATGTGCATAAATTAGTTACATTGCTGAGGAAAGTTGCTTGATGAGAAGCAACATTCTAATCTTTGTGCTGGTATTTTACTTGTATAATTGATATGTTAAACTGGTTTCTGGATCTCTTTTATCCATTAGGTCTTTGTGCCCCCGTGTTTTCCTTCATGAGCAGCTCCCTTTGTGATTTCCTTCATGTGTCCTTATATGAACCCATTGACTGCCGTGAACTGTCTTGCATCTAAATATAAATATGTCAGTGAGCTTGATAAAACAAACTCTGCACCCTTTCAAAACTGAACTCCGTGTTGTTTGTAAACGGAATTCTGCACAGATGACTTGTCTACAGATTAGACCACTATTGGCAAAGTGCAGATCAAAGATAAAACTGACCTTTCAATGGCAAAATGTAAACTCAGTTGGGGCTACTTGCCTCTGCGCTTCAACAAGCAGGCTGCTTCCACATAACCATCACATTCCATAAGAAGAAGAGGAGAAGATAAGATGTTTGCAGTAGAAATACTTCTAGAAGCTCTGCAGACAATGAAGAAACTAAAAGTGCTCTGAAACTGTTTAGTTTCAACGTCCTGTTGTTTAAAGTTGGCTCTTGTAATGTAAAAAGCATTCTTCAGGTGTGTACTTTGCTCATGTTCAGATTTTAGTGAGTGGGTAGAGAAATACCACTCACAAATTACTTCCTGCCTTAAGCACGTAGTCTGCAGTTAGTGCTGAGTTAAGGGAATGGTTTACGAGGTTTGGTAGACTCAACAGGGAAAAGTGGGATGGGTTGTCTCAAGGGGAAATGGTCCCATGATTTCCTTGGGCTTGTTCTGCATTGGTGCTACGATAGCCTTCAAAGTAGGGAGAAACAACGCACATCACAAATCCCACTTAACCTTTTCCATCATCAGGAGCTATCTGTTTGATAAGCCTGTGAAAACCAATGATAATATCCCCAGGGTGAAAGCTTACTGGGGAAGAGAGAGCCAAATGAATCGTGCCTTACCACAAGTTGTCACACTGCTGCCCACAGTCACCCTGCCTTGTTGAGGGCTTTGATCTGAAGGCTGTGTGGCACCTTTCAATAGGTCCCAGAACCCTCTGGTTTAAACACAGTACTGGAAACGGAGCTGAACCAGAGCCCAGCTTTACTTACCAGTCTGCAAAAGGTCCCTTTCCAGGAGGCTGGTTTTAGCATTCTGTGTCCTTACTCTGAGTGCCTTACGAGGATGGATGCATTAGGATCTACAGAGGATCAAACACAAGCAGGAGTGAGTGTGACTTGCAGATACAGAGCAGGTTTGCTTCAGGAACTTTTATGTGAAATAACAATGTTTGACTTGATATCCTGGGTGATTTTTTTTTTTTTTTGCTAAAGTGGAATATCTTCAGCTGGAGGGACAGAATGTGCTCATCTCAAAATAATTTTGTAGTTAGGACTCGTCCTTGGCAGTGTGAGCAGCGTATGAAACTGCTCATACACACAATGGGAATTTGGGTCTGCATCTCATTGTCCTGGTTGAGGATTTGGTACAGGGGACTGGTTTTCCTCTACAATAGTGTGGTAGGTGATCCTTGGAGTAAAAGTACAAGCTGAGCAGTGTGTGCTAGATGTTCTCCATCAGAAGCCTGTCAGACTGGAATCTTCAAAGGTGAGAGCCAGGGAAAAGGCTGCAGCAATCACTTTCAGCGTGTTGGTTCTTTCTAATAGGACTGTAGGTGCTTCTGTAATGAACAGAAGTCTGTGAAATACAAATGTAAACTTACTGTTCTTGTTTGGGTTTTATTGTTCTTTTAGTTGTTGTTTTTAGGCTGTTAAGTCTCAGCCTGACAACTTATCTAGACAGTGAGAGCTCTGATTAGGATTTAGGAGTAGGAGAGGATAATTATTGCTCAGTGCTAATGAGAATAACAGTTCTGGATGTGTCCAAAAGTGAACCTGCACACCTGGAGAAATTTTACAGATGAATTTGGGTTGTCTGTAAGTTTGTGAGGTATTGAGGTCCATTTTGATAAAGGCAAAGAAACTTCCTTACTTTCTCCTATGAGCCTGGCCCTGGGTGGTGCATTCATTCTCCCTGGTTTAAGCTCTTCAGTGACCTTCTGGCCATGCGATGTGTTTCCACAGCTTCGGTTGCTAAACTGCATTATCAGAAATGATAAACAAGTTGTTTCCATATAAGCAATTTGTTTTGTAGTAGTGACCATCATGTGGGCCATGTCCCATTCAGATTTTATGAATGTCAATGTTATTTAAAAGGTCTTGAAAACCTGAGACTGCAGCTACCTTAGCTGTGTAGAATCGTCCATTATGTGTATGCTGATGCATATGTAAAAAACCCCCACATTATTTTCTGGCAGAACAGTATAAATGTACTTTCCATAGTTGCCAACAACTACATCTTTCCTGGGTATGGTTTATGTAAACCCAGAGAAACATCTCCTCTAACTTGCCAAAAATCTTCAGTGTCAGGAGGAGCTGTCCAGTGCTTCAGTGCTCCTATGTAGTTGCTGTTGTATTGCAGTGGAGGGAAACAAACAACAACAAACCAACCAACCTGAAAAAGCCCCACCAGCCTGGTGGTTTCTTGGTTAGTGTCTCACCAGTTGAGCTGTGGCTGGTATAGGAAAGAGGAGAGATTCACACAGTGCTGTGCTTAATGCCAGTATGACTTCTGCTGCATTTTGAGGAACGATGCTTTCGTATCTTCAGGATTGTCATTAGTCATTTACACGTAGAAATTATACATATTTGGCAAAAGGGCAAATACGTTTTTAGAAAGAAACCCTTTGTGTTCCTTTATTACAGTTGATAGATTTCCCTCTTATTAACGACTGTAAGATCTGCTTCACCCTTCAGCATGAACTTCCCCAGTGCAGACGGTCGAGACATTTTTCTCTATTTTTATTCCTTGCTAATTGCAGGACAGCCATGGATAAAAGTGAGTTGGTACAGAAAGCCAAACTGGCTGAGCAGGCCGAGCGTTACGATGACATGGCTGCTGCTATGAAGGCTGTCACTGAGCAGGGACATGAACTGTCCAACGAAGAAAGGAATCTCCTCTCCGTGGCCTACAAGAACGTGGTCGGTGCCCGTCGCTCGTCCTGGCGTGTGATTTCCAGCATCGAACAGAAAACAGAGAGAAACGAGAAGAAACAGCAGATGGGAAAAGAATATCGTGAGAAAATCGAGGCTGAATTGCAGGATATCTGCAATGATGTTCTGGTAATAATCCAACAGCAAAAATAACAGTAGTTAGTACTGCAGCATTCTTCAGAGAGGCTTAAGGAATTTTAGTAGTGCTGTAGACACTGCAGCACCTTAGCAGGGGAATAATTTTGCATAGCTACATACTTGGGTCCAATTCTAGCTCCTAAGTAATTTAGCTTGCTTCTTAAGAAATTTGTTATAAAAGAGTATATTTCTTTTTAGCAGAAAAAAGCAAACGAGGCCATGTTGAAGGCCCCTGGCTGCTGGCTGGAGAGAGTTCACCATGAAAACAAATTCAGCTCTGGGGCACTGGCATGAGTCCTGCTAAAAGGCCTGCTGTTTAAATTCTTTCATTAGTGAACGCTGACATCCTGAGTCTTTTTTAGTACTTTTTTTTAAATGGAGAAGGTGTGTAGTTCTTCTCCCAGACTGATTTTGCTCTTTCTGTCACTCAGACAAGAGGGATTCCTTTTGTTGTTGTTTCGTTTGCTTAAGATCAGTCTGGAGCAGATGCTGTCAGTGCAGTCAGTCTTTGCATCTGAGTGCACGTGTACTGCCTGTGCCACTGTCAAACTTTTCAGCTGAAGTTGGAAATAGAATCAGTTTCTTGTGCACAATTTCACAGCTCTGCATAGAATTCAAATTTGTGGCAGCAAAAGTGACCAGACATGCTGATTTCCATCTGATGCTTTGCATTAGTTTGGTCGTGGATGTGGGTTTGCATCAGCAGGCTTAAGCCTTTAGATCCTGCAGGAGGGAGTTGTGGGTCGCCTCAAAACAGCAAGTTTCCAGCTCTCCATAGATTAGGCTACAAGTAGTTTCTCTTTTTTTCCCCCAGAGTTTAGACAGCATTAGGCAAAGTGATTAACACACGAGCCTACGTAAGTCATGACAGAAGTCATTGTTACTGTTTGAACAGTTCATGCTCACCATTGTAACAAAGGCTCTGTTTCAGACATTATTTTTATGACTCAGGAAACATCACATTGTTTTTTTTAAATCTTTCTCAGGAACTCCTGGATAAATACCTTATTGTCAACGCCACGCAGCCAGAAAGCAAGGTCTTCTATTTGAAAATGAAAGGTGATTACTACAGATACCTCTCAGAGGTGGCGTCTGGGGACAATAAGCAAAGTGAGTAGAAATGAAATCTCTCATTCTGCGGACCAAGCAGAATCAAGTATAAAAACCACTTGTATTCTTTTCCCCAACATCAAGTACTTATTTCTTGTCACTAATGCTCTGTGGTTATGAAGATAGGTGCAGTGCAGGTCACTTTTGAAGAAAGACTTCGCTGAAATTAATAGAAGTGATTGACAGATGTTCGTCAATGCAGTCAAAGTCTGCTTGCAGCCCCTGACCACAGGGGCTAATTTTCAAGCATATGTGGCAGAGTAAAATCATTTTCCTGGAGAATGTGGGTTTCTTTCTCGTGGAAAATGCTTCGTTCCTTTGATCTCATGTTTAAACTATGAATTTAGCTCAAGTCTTCACTGGTTGCAAACTCTCTGCATGTAAATATGGGATAGTGGGTTCCTGGGTTTTAAAGTAATTAATTCTGAAATAGGAAAGCAGTGCTGAACCGTGCCTGAATTCTTGTGAGTGTCTGATGTAGCCCATGTCTTGCAAACTTAGTTTGATGCCAGCATGGAGCTTATTGTTACTCATTAGCCAGGAAGGGACTGTTGGCTTTGCCCTGAAAACCCCAACCTGAAATACAAAGTTCATGACCTAACTGCAGGAGTTTAGTTACCTTTTACTCTCCATATGGTTTTGTCTGGATTTATTATTGATAACTACGCCTTCTTCAGCTGGGCTGGAAATGAATGTTTAAAACCAGAACACTTTGACTTAAGGAGAGTTTGTGTCCATTCAGATTGGCTGGAATTTGTTGAAAAAAATTTATTTTAAGTCTCTATTAAAAAATCTATTTCAGCATTAATAGTTCAGCAAGTGGAAGGCTTTTGCATGTAAAAACATTGAAATAAGTGTGCCTAGGTAATTGTATGAGTTTCTGGTGGCACGGTAGTCTAGGCTGAGAATATAATTGCTTCCCCCATGAAGTAGAGATGTGCTGTGTATTTATGTGGTTGTAATTGCTTCTTGCAGCAACGGTAGCAAACTCCCAGCAAGCTTATCAGGAGGCATTTGAAATTAGCAAGAAAGAGATGCAGCCAACACACCCCATTCGACTTGGTTTGGCTCTAAATTTCTCTGTCTTCTACTATGAGATCCTAAATTCTCCTGAAAAAGCCTGTAATCTGGCAAAGACGGTAAGCAGACTCTTCATATCACCCATTTTTGTGGAGGCTGAGGAGGTAATTACATGGTTACAGTAGCACTTTGTAGATGATTGCGCTTTTTCATATCAAATTCCTTACAAATGCTGTCATTGAACTGTTGTCACTGTAGTATATTTTCAGGTAAGTTGGTTTGCTGGACTAGCTTAGCTTTGGGTAAGGCTGATTTGTTACTGCAGCTGTTCCAGTGACAGGGAAGACAAATTGCCTCTTTTTAATGTCCACCTAATTCTGTTAAAATGTGTTTGTCTCAAAATTGAAAACACTTGAATTAATTTAGCACTTCTAAAGTGAAATATTTATTTAAATTGGAGCACTTAGCCAGGATGTGAAGTGTTGTCTGTGTGCCCATCTCTGTAGCCCTAAATGTCGTTATCCATATGCATGTGTGCCCCTCTCTCCAGAGACCAAAAAGAGCTTTTGTGATGGGTTGTGGCAAACAAATAGCCAGTCATTTTTTCCCTAGCCTTCTCCCTAAAATAGGATTAGTCTTCTAAATGGAGCTTTTTGTGTCTGTGAAAATTGTCTGGTAGTAACTTGAATAACACGGCATTAGGTGAATCTTGGTGTTCTTAATAGGCACTTCAGTAAGACTTTGTAACAAGAAGTGATGTTTTGCTGTAAAATGCTGCTGCTGTTCTTGCTTTTTTTTTAGTTAAAATGCTTACATCTGTTCGAAACCTGAATGAAGAAATAGCACTTACAGCTCTCAGACTCACAGTATTGATTTTCGTGTGTAACAGATGGATGGGAAGAATGGCTTTGTTAATCTCTAGTGGAACATACCTGATTTCCTCCGCTGTTTTGAAAACAAATTGAAAACCTTCCTCCCCACTGTCGAAACATCTTGTGTTCTGCTGTCTTGTCTCCTCACTCATGTACTATATGTATCTCTCTCTCTCCAAGTAATGGTACCTTTGTCTTTCACTGCTTATTTAGATCAGTGAGACCTTCCTTTTTAATGACAGTCTCTTTTTTTAAGTGTCGTTCTTAAACCTGACTCCAAGCTATGTGAACCATTTTTCAGCATGACACAGAGAACGCTCTTGCCTTTTCAGTATTTGGTATTGGCATGATTAGTACAGTTTTTCTGGGCTTTAATCTGGACACCCCTGAAGACTTCTGTTTTCCCCTGGCCGTCTGGGATCTGGTGCTCACTTTGGTTTGCATTTCTTCTTGGGGTGGAAAAGAAAAATACTGGAAGCTTTTTTTACTGAATTTGGATAGTAATGTGGCAAATTTGCAAGCTCTGTATAAGCAGAAGTGATTTCAGAAAGCAGAGCGTGAAAGGGCTGTGTTTATGTTTTTAGGCATTTGATGAAGCGATAGCAGAGCTGGACACGCTGAATGAAGAGTCTTACAAAGACAGCACCCTGATCATGCAGCTGCTTAGGGACAACCTCACTGTGAGTACCATGGGGCAAACCACTGCACTCTAGGCTGCTGCACTCGGTGAAGTGGGACTCAGCATCTGAAAGCTGATGCAGTTCTGTGCAATTAAAAGCTTTTTCTCAGGCGTTAACTGCATGTGTTAACTGCGATGCTTTTTGTAACCAGACCAGTTAGACTCGCTTGTTCAAACTAGGAATCTCTTGTTAATTGCTGTAACAAACTCAGATTCTTTTTGTTACACAGAGTGGAGTTTGTTCTCAACAGTTTTTTGTGGAACTTCCAAGCTTGTGCTGGCTTCTTGCTTATCTTTTATTCATGTTCTAGATTATTATTCCTTAGCTTGGCTATTAAGTTCAGTTCTGCATTGCTCTTAGCTGAGAAAGTTGCACAGCTACCACTAATTACGCTGTCTTCCCTTTCCTGACAATTGTAATTAACTGTGCTTCCAGCATAAACACGTGTTTGTATTTCCTTACAGCTATGGACGTCGGAAAACCAGGGAGATGAAGGGGATGCTGGGGAGGGAGAGAACTAATGGCTGTCACGCTTCACTATATGTTCAATGTCACCCTGTATCCTACACATAATCCCTTTGTGCGACAAGCAAAAAGAATAGTACATCGACTTTCACAACCTCAACGTAGCAAAAACTGTCTGTGGGGTAAAACCGGTTGGTTGGTGTTTTGTGTACCTAGAGCGGAGGTCGGTTATTCCAATGGCATTCCGAACTTTCCTATTCCGAACATTTACAGTTCCGATTACCGTGTTTATATTTTTAACTGAACACTGTGATGATAATAATAATAATAATTAATAATAATAATGGGTTTTGTGATTGCAATTGACTTTACAAAACTCTTATTGGTAGAAAAGTAGACATCAATTATGTAACTCTGGCGAGCTTAATTTGGCACCAAAATAGTCGAAGTACAATTCTGTTGTAAAGTTGTACAGAAAGTTATAGAGATTCTATTGTGACACTGGGGCATGGAAGGAAAACAATCCAACGTATGGCATTCCAGTTAGGGACACTGCTATGAGGTAGTTGAACAGGCACACTCTGTAGACATTTGTAACCGAGTCTGAGGCACCGCTTTCAGTCAAAAGCTCACTTTGTCAATCCTGTCTTTCTGGGGATGGGGTTTGTTTTGGGGAGGAGGGAAATGGGGGAGTTAGCAGCTTGATTTCCAAACTCTTTACACTGGCAGATAACTGGGATTTGACTTCTCAAAGTGCTTTCATGCTCATACCACATGCATGACTAAGCCCCTTCCCACAGCAATAACTTTTACCTAGTTACAACTTAGATATTCTTCAGTAGTGAAAACTCTTGGTTCGCTGCCATGGACTTGCAATAGGAGAAGATTCAATTTTTTGAATGGCCTTATTAGTTTGGATGATACCATGAAGTGATCTGCCACTTTTGCATTACTTTACTCTTAGGTGAATCGAAATCTCCATGGTATTCCCATTCTCAATTTATCCTGAAAACTTCTTTAAGTAATCCACTGAGCCATCTTTAAGTTCACTTTATAGAAACTTTTCTCCCACTGGACTCTGTTCATCCTTGACCCTCTCACCTGTTTAAACTCCATTAAAGCAATTTTGGACTCCCACGTACGCATCATCCTTTCCGTGGTTCCTGGTGATGTCAGGATGGGGGATGAGGCCTGCACCTCACCAAGGACAGGTTTCTTTCTTGGGTGTTTGAGAGCTGCTCGTGCTGTTGCATTCTTCAGCTCTTGTCTGCCCTTCTTTGGTAGTACCAGGAAACCGGCTCAAGTACTGGCTCAAATATTCAGGATTTCCCATCTCGTACTGGAATGCAGACCTACACATCTGTAACGCTTTGTGACTTGTAATATTTGAGCTCCAAACCTTTGTCCTCACCTTGTCATGTTTCAAACATGTCCCATTACACAAAACCTAATAAGAGTTGCGTGAATAATGCAGTGGAAAAGATTAGGAATAGTCACCTATCAGTCCCGTGGTATCATCCCCTGCCTTCACATTCCACTTAGGTATAGGATCCATCTGTTTGTCCATCTGTCTGCTGAAAAGAATTTCATGCACTGATTTTAAAACTCCCCTCTACTAGCTGAACAAATTGTGCAGTTAATACTTGGCGCTTGATAAATGCAGTAGTGAATGTGGAACCGAGCCTGTCTGTATATCTGGTAGCTCTTTTCGCTTTGTTTTTACTGACCAGTATTCTGCCTAAAGTTTGCTTCTGTGACGGTTATATTGCCTAGCACACACGTGGTTGTGAGAATAGTATAGCAAAAAGAAATACCTGGTTATTGATGTACTAGATTTGTGTATGTCTTTTAAACAGTTCTAGTTTCACCTTACACAAAATAATCAGGAAAGTGTAAAAGAATTCAAAAGTGAATAATAAAAAAAAATTTTATCATTCGGTTGTGTCTGTTGTCTTTGCTGTAATAGTGGCAAAACCCGTGGTAGTAAAATCACCACTATGTATTCAGTTCTCAGCTTGTGGATTGTGTGAATTGATTCATGGTTTACAAATACCGAGTTACTCATTCCTTTACCGAGAGACTTCCCCACACACCCTCCCAGATTTGTAGGAGAAAACACTGCTGCTCTTCTTTTCTGTCGAGGGCATGCTTGTAATGTATTGTCATTGCAGGGCTTAAATGCAACTCTAAATAACCACTTAACTTGTCATGAGTCATTGTAGATTGTAGGGTTGAACACACTGTAAATGAGAAAAGTCTGTTGGTTACATGTAGAGATTTTTCTTGGGAATCTTTTAAATACCCACTGTGAACACAGGGCTGGCCTCACCTCTGCACACCCAGCTCTGCTCGTCTCAGACTGTGCTGCGCTAAAGCAACGCCAAGAGTGCCAAATAAGCGGAGGCATCTTCCTGAACTTGAGAGCACTTGAAGGGATGGATGGCAGTAGCCAGGCAGCGGCTGCCAGGCAGCCTGAAAAGTTTCAAGGAGCTCGGTCCTGCTCCCAGAGTGGGGCAACACAGAAGTGTGCACGGTGGAAAATGTCACTTGGCTGCTCTTGATTGACCACAATGAAGGCATTAGGCCGAAATCTAACCAGCTGTTGCTTGACCACTGCTCTGCCCTGTGCCATGGCTTTACATTGTGGTCCCTCCGTGTCTGTAATTGTTACTTTGTCGTTTTCTTCAGCCTTTATGGACACACCTAAATGTACGCACATACCATACGTCTTAAATTATTTTATAGTGTGCGTTAACTCCCAGTCTGACTCATGCTGATGACATTGTCAGCTCTGAGAAGAAAAATCCCTGTGTCTGCTAGTTGCTCCTGTTTAGAGACCACCTCCTGTCTTAGTCCTTTCACGTAACATCTCTCATCCCTACTGTCTGTCTTGGGGAAATCGTGAGCTAAGGAGGCTGGTCTGCAGCAGTGATGAGTTGGGGGGGTGTCTCAGTTTTTTAGTTAATTCTGTCTTTCTGGGAAAGGGCTCTCCAGCTGGCCCAGCCACCGTGAGAGTCCAGGTGCACTCTACATGCTTAAGTCATCTAACTTGCTGCCGCAGCTTCTCATTCTTGGCACTGATGCTCATCTGACCTTTGGGCGAGGCATCTTTGTGTGGGAAACCACCACAAGGCTTTTGTGAAGGTAAAGGTTTTCCTGATTGCCCTGCAGCTGACCCTTTCAAGGGTGCAGGATGGGGTGGAGCCGGATGCTGGGGGAGCTGCTTTGGAATGGCACTGCTTGCGGCTCGAGGTTCCCGGGTGCTTGCATCCAGTGTTTCAGCAGCACAACTACGTCCAGAACAGCTGGGGTGCGATCTCTGTGGATGAAAGTGACCTTACAGCGCTCCTGGGCCATACAGACAAGAGGTGACGATGGGCAGAGGCCATAGCCCCTGGGTCTCTCTTGAGTCCTGAGGGAGATTGTTGTGGAGTTTGGAAATGCGTGAGCGCCCAGTAACGAGGGATTTGTGACCGAGCTGTGTAAGGCTCCTGCCTGTACTCCTTCAGAGAATTACATACCAGCAGGTGCATGTGGTTTCCTAAAAGCCCGTGGGTGGGACACGCTGTCAGTGTTCCAGGGCGGCACGCAGCGCGATTCCCCTGCCCTTCGTTTGGGAAGGCACGGGACGCGCAGGAGCAGCGATTCGCAAAGACGAGGAGATGCAGCTGCCGCAGCCCTGAGCCCCTCAG
>VZTA01013005.1:668290-687079 GCA_013398855.1 Mohoua ochrocephala
CTGGCTGCCGGGGCCGTTTCTCCGGGGCGGGGGTGGCCGGGGGTCCCCGCCGGCGGGCGGGCTCGGGCAGGGTGAGCAGCGCTCCTCCGCCGCCCCGTCCCGTTGCCGGCGGTGTGCGCTGCCCTTGGCTCCCGCGGCGGGGCTGTGCTGCCTCTGCTCTGCCCGGCTGGTCCCCCCTCGCCTCTCCGGCCGCCTCCTCCCCCTCTGAACTCCCTTTCCCCCCTGCCCCGCTGGCGCGAAGGGGCGCTGGGGCTGCTCTGTTACCCTGTGTTTGTTTGGGGGGGGCCCTGGGAGGCGCCTCAGGGCGGTGCGAGGAGCGGGGCTGTGTCCCGGAGCCCTCTGCTCTGCTGTGAGCTGCCCGCCCTGGAGATCTGCCTTTGGCCGGGGGATTGCTCGATGCACCTCTCCTCTATATGCGTGTTAATTTTGCGTATCTATAGGTGTCTAAACAAGTGTCTCAGGACTTTTGAGCTTTCAGGTAAGAGCCCCAAGGACAGGTTTATAAGATTTTGGGGCAAGACCTCCATTTTTGTGTTCCCAGGCAGTACCTTGGGAGTCTCAAGTAATGCCTGTCGTCTTCACACAGAACTTTATACTCAACTGAAACCAGGCAGAGACTGAGCATCAGTCTGCCTGCTCTGGGAACAGTAGTCAGCAGGCTGAGAAACGGGGGAGGGGTGGCTAAAACCCTGTGTCTGCCTTGTTAGAGACGGAGTTGTTTGCAGGGAGCAGCGTGGGCTGCAGGTCTGCTCCCTGGGCATCCATACAAACCCACCATCCTCGGGTCTGCTCTGGCTGCGGGGAGCCAATAAGGAGTTAAAATGAAAGCCTCTGGTGGAGAAGGGCTGTTTACCTTCTGAGGAATTAAGCTCCGTTTTATTTCTCATGGGGCTTGAGTGTGGAAAGGAGCAAATGTGTGTGGTGTGTCCCTCTGCATGCTTCCAGGGTGGGCAAGGGCTGTGAGGGGCAGATCACCCCAGCTCAACTTTTGCACCAAAATTGTTACGTCCTGGAGAGTTTTGGGATTGCAGCTTCCGTGGGGCATTCCTGTCCTGCTGGTGGGAAGGGCATGGCTTGCACTTGTGCTGCTGCAGTGGGGCCAGCCCCAGTGTGGGTCTGTGGTTGCTGCAGACAATGTGAAACCAGCACCCTGCAGCCTCGGGTCTGTCTCCCTGTGCAGCTGAGCTCCGTGGGTGACCATGAACGCCAGTGGCCCTGGCTATCCCTTAGCCTCTCTCTATGTGGGAGACCTGCACCCGGACGTGACCGAAGCCATGCTCTACGAGAAGTTCTCCCCTGCAGGGCCCATCATGTCCATCCGAGTCTGTCGGGACGTGGCCACGCGCCGGTCCCTGGGCTATGCCTACATCAACTTTCAGCAGCCTGTGGATGGTATGTTCCCCATAACACAGCTCTGAGGAACGGCCTCACAGCGGGGACTTGGGGCGTGCAAGTGATGTGAGGGTGGGCAGTGGAGGAGGGGGGAGCAGTTGTCAGAATGGCTGCATCAGCTGCAGGGCCTTGGTTGTAACTAATCCCAGTCTGCTCTCTGATGGCGACCCATCCCGCTTCCATCCCTTCTTAGGGTCTGGGAAAGGATGCGGCAGCTGGGCTCTGGTGAGGGGATGAAGGTGACTTGCAAGAGTTGCCTACCTCCTCCTTCTCCATCAGAGAAGGGCACCAAAACCCCTTCTGCCCTTCCCTGGGGCAGGCAGCTGCCCAGTGGCTCACGGTGTGAAGTGAGGCCACTCTCCTGGCAGGCAGTGCCATGACACAGTACTGTAATTGGAAGGTGTTCCACACTGAAGTGGAGCTGTAGTGATGGAAAGGTGTTGATTTAGTTGCCCTAGAGACCAAAATCCTTGCTGGGTAAATTAGTTGGGCATCTGCCAGACTGAAGCTTGTAGTGAAATGGTTGATCCTTGGGAGTCAGAAATGCTTTAGAGAGGAAAAAAAAAATTAATCAAGAAGTGATGTGGCTGGAGGGGTGGGGAGGCAGAGCTGTCTATCCCATTTAGGTTAACAAGCCCCTGTCCCTGATTCCAGTGCCCATCTCAGCTGCTGAATGTGAGGGAGATCTGTCTCTGTTACTCCCCTCTCCTCCCCCTTCTTTGCCAGCTGAGCGAGCCCTGGACACCATGAACTTTGAGGTGATCAAAGGCCGACCCATCCGCATCATGTGGTCCCAACGGGACCCTGGGCTCAGGAAATCAGGGGTTGGAAACGTCTTCATCAAGAACCTGGATGACTCCATTGATAACAAAGCCCTGTATGACACATTCTCTACCTTTGGAAACATCCTGTCATGCAAGGTAGGTGTGCCCAGGGCCCTGCAGGAGAGGGCTTGCTGCAGAGCTGCCCTCACTCTTGGAAGCGTGCTCCAGCCAGCTGGCATTCACTTTCTCATTTCACTTCCCACAATAGCTCCTTTAAATTCCCACCTGCTTTGAAGCCAAAAGGCCTGGCTGTGTTTCCCCTCAGAATGGGGGCTTTCCCCCCAGTCCCTGCACAGAGATGTTGTGTCATCCTCTCCCAGCTCAGTGCACCAGTGGCACGTGGGTCTTGGGGAGCCACAAGTTCCTGGATATCATATAAAGCACCATGGATCTGGTCCTGGGATTGCCCAGCTCCCTGACCTGCTGCCAACGCCCCAACAGAGCTCAGCTGCAGTGGGAGCAGGATGTCAGGGAGGGAAAATGCCCCTGGAAGATGGGGATGGGTTTTCCTGTGATGTGTACTTGTGTACGAACATGGAGAAAAACAGCGTCTGTCTCTTTCCCTTGTCCCTGGCACTGTGTTTGTAGGTGGTTTGTGATGAAAATGGATCCCGTGGCTATGGCTTTGTCCACTTTGAGACGCATGAGGCAGCGACTCGGGCCATTGAGACCATGAATGGGATGTTGCTCAATGACAGGAAGGTGTAAGTGCCACAGAGGGGAGTCTGGGCTCTGCACTTGGCTTTGCTCCTCCCTTGCCTTGGTCCACTGTCGGGAGTAAAAGCGTGCCCTGCCCAGGCATCCCCCTCCTGCTGCTCTCTGTGTTCTTCCCTGTTTCCATCCCTGCTGGGCCTGGCGGCTCCGCTGCTCTCTGGGACAGTGAGTCACTTGTGGTGGGTGCTGGTGGAAGTGCGATAGTGGTTTGGAGCTGTTCCCAGATGGTGGGGAAGGAGTCCAACCCCAGGCTGGGTTTTATTGCTGAGGCGGTGTAATGAGTGCCCACAAAGTGGGGCTGGTCCTTGATCTTGGCTGTTGGCATCAGATAATCTGGGCAGGAAGGGGTTTTGTTGTTGTTGTTCCTCTCTCTGCTTGCATTGCATCACCTCGCTCTCTCCATCCCACAGAGGCAAGGGCTGCCCAGAGTGTCTGAGAACACTTTGGAGGAAGAGAGCTGGCACTTGGTGGTATCCTTTGGGGTCTTTTGTGGTGGTGGAATCCTTTGAAGTCTTTTGATGTCTCCTGGGGTGACACATCCCTACTTTTGGTAGTGACAAGGGGGAGTTTGGGTAGCTGTACACCAGACAGGGACATGCTGAAGTTGCTCTATGTGAGACTCAGGGTGAGTTTGTGGGTGAGCAAAGCATGGCCTGAGGTGACGGGATCTCTCTTGGCCTGTACTGAGACAGGTGTGCCTGTGTCCATCCTCCCTCTGCAGGGGACATGCAGGGCTTGAGGCCTGTTCCTTTCTTCCTGCAGGTTTGTTGGACACTTCAAATCCCGCAAAGAGCGCGAGGCAGAGGTTGGGGCGAGGGCAATAGAGTTCACCAATGTCTACATCAAAAACTTTGGGGATGACATGGATGATGACAGACTGAGGGAAATATTCTCCAAGTTTGGTGAGTACAGTTGTTGAAGCGTCCTCGTGTCCGATAAACTGGAGTCGGGGCACCTGAAATGAAGCTGGGGAGAGTGCTTGGCTGAAATAGCAAGCCCCTTTTCTCGTGAGATGTGACTTGTTTAAACATCCCCCACATAAAAGGATTGCAGTCACTTCAGTTGTCAGGATGCTACATGTGCTTTCCTGCTGTGATGGAGGATAACTTGTACTTGGTGCTCTCTTGAAAAGAGTAGGTTTTTTTCTTTCTTGGATAGATTTTTTTTAAATTGTCTTGTTACCAGGGTGCTGCCTGGTTACAGGAACCCTGTTGAGTCTGAATTTAAAGAAAACAGGCTTTTTAGTTTACTCCACTACTGGAGGATGCCTCTGGTGATGGGGTTTAGTATTGTGCCAACCCAAGGGCCATACTGTCCATGCTTGGTCAGTGCCATCACAGGTAATTTGTGGTTATCCTTCATGTGAACCCAATGTATGTGTTCATGTACAACAGAGATGAGATTTTCTAGCCGAAGGAACTCACTGCATTGGCTGGAGAGGCTGAAGAGCCCAGGGCAATGAGATCCAGGGTGGGAGGGATCACCCTCACCAATCCCCACAGCCTCCTGCCTCGTGGGGATCCCCTTGTCTGTCTTCCCGCTGGGCTCTTCCATGCTGCCATGGCCGTCCAGTCTCCTCTCTGGGCAGGCGTCTCGTGGTGTCTCCTGAGCAGGGCAGCACCCCCTCAGACCACACCGTCCTTCCCTATTGCAGGAAAGACCTTGAGTGTCAAGGTCATGATGGACAACAGCGGCCGCTCAAAGGGCTTCGGATTTGTCAACTTTGAGAAGCACGAAGAAGCCCAGAAGGCAAGAGGCTCCTCACTCACTGCCCGTCTCTCCCCCGAGACTGTCACCTGGTGATGTTCCCACCTCTCCTCAGGGGGAACCTCACCAGCTTTGTGCTTGTCTGGGAGCTGGTGCTGGGTACCTGGATGGGCAGGACCTGGCAAGGGGGAGCAGGTCTCTGCTTGTGGTGGGAGCACCCTGGGGTGGTGGGGGAAGAGCAGAGCTGTGGCCATGGGCTTCCTGCTGAGCTCAGAGCCCTTCCCTCCCCCGGCAGGCGGTGGCTGACATGAACGGGAAGGAGATCAACGGGCGGGTGCTGTACGTGGGCCGGGCCCAGAAGCGGCTGGAGCGCCAGAGCGAGCTCAAGAGGAAATTTGAGCAGATGAAGCAGGAGCGAGTGAACAGGTACCAGGTAAGGGGAGAGCAGGGTGCTCCATCCTGCAGGTCTGCACCAGGGACACTCTCAGCTTGGGGACAGCACGGAGCTCTCCAGAGCAGATCAGCATAATGGGCCCCTCCTGCAATTGAAGACCAGCACAGGGGTCCAGTCACTGCCTAGGAATGTCCTGGGAAGCCATATCGGGAAAGAGGAGAGAGATTTAAACCCAGCATGATGCTGGGAGGTGAACAAATGGGTCTGCTCATTTCCAGAAATACTAGTCTGGAGATGAGACAGCTTCATGAGGTCTTGGAGCAGGTTCACAGTGATGGTCTGGGTGCCCTCTCCCCTTGGGGTGCCTGTACTTCGAGTGGAGTTCGTGCACAATCCTGGCCCCTCTCCGTGTCACTGCTCCTGCAGGGGATGTCTCTGTGGGATGTCCCACCCTCTGTCTGAGCTGCTGGTGAAATGCACATCCAGCGTGACAAACTGCTGTAAACTTTGGGGTCCCAAGCTGCTTTTTTTTCCACCTGTGTGCAGGGGGTCAACCTGTACGTGAAGAACTTGGATGATGGGATAGATGATGAGAAGCTGAGGAAGGAGTTCTCTCCCTACGGCACCATCACCAGTGCCAAGGTGAGGGAGCGGGGCTGCCACTGGGGTTCCTGGGGTCAGTAAACCAGTGCACTCAGCCCTTGGAGATGGATGGGGATTATCATCCTGTTGAATTACAGTTCCCTGCTGATGGCTTGTATCTCAAGCCAGGTGTGAAGGACATGCCGCTTCACCCCACGCTGTCCTGAGGAGCAAATATTTTGTAGCTATGTTGAGTTACCCCAGCCCTGGTGAGGTGCCAGGTGTGACACCTTAAAGCTGTGACATTCTGAATGTTGCCCAGCTGCTCTGTGACACTGATACAAATAAAAATGACCCACAAGCCACCTCTCTTGAGACAGTGGGGTGACAGGCTGGTGTTTGGCCTTTTGGAACACCATGAAAGTGTCAGTCTTTTCACTGTGTCTGGTGTCAGCCTTCTCTTGAAGAGTGCAGAGGGATGGTCTGGCTTTGAGGTCAGCTACCTGTAACCTGCCAGGGACAGATGCTGCCTGGCCCTTGTCAGGGCACAGTGTCCCACTGATCCCCATCCCTTGCTGGCTCCTGCAGCATTTAGCGCCAGAGCATTTCTGGTCCGTGGGCCCTGTGGGGCTGAGGCACAGATTCCCCCCAGAGAATCACAGGCTCCAGATCTCAGGCTCTGCCATCTTCATTTCCCAAACCTACTGCCTGAGCAAATCCTGACCTTCCTCCCAGAAACCTGTCTGTGAGAGAGGTGCAGTCCCATCCATCCCACCCTGGGTGTGGAGGCTGAAATGGGATGCCTGTGGCTGGATGCCACCCCCTCTCACTGCGCCGTGTTTTGTGTTTGCTGCAGTGATCTGTGCACTCAGCTGTCTTGTTCTAATCCAATTCTAGGTGATGACAGAGGGTGGCCGCAGCAGAGGGTTTGGGTTTGTATGTTTTTCCTCCCCAGAAGAGGCCACCAAGGCCGTGACAGAAATGAACGGGCGGATCGTCAGCACGAAGCCTCTCTACGTCGCGCTCGCTCAGAGGAAAGAGGAGCGGAAAGCGATCCTCACCAACCAGTACATGCAGAGATTGGCCACCATGAGGGCCCTGCCTGGCCCTCTCCTGGGCTCTTTCCAGACCCCCCCAGGGTACTTCCTACCCCCCATGCCCCAGGTGAGTCCTGCTCCCCAATGGCAGCCTTGCACAGGGACCCAAATCCGCCCTGGAGCAGGGTGGCAGTCGGGCTGAGAAGCAGAGCTTGGGTTGTGCAGACCCGGGCACACCCTGTGGAAATGGTGGGATCTGCGCCGGGCTTCCACGTGAGCAGCAGGGTGGGGTGTAGGTGCTCCAGGTAATGGGCTGGGGATTTCATAGTTACTGCTGTTCCTCAGAGGAGGGAAGTAAGGAGGAGTTTGGTGGGAGAGTGTGAGCATGGAGAGCAAGGGTTACAGGGGTGCAGAAGATCCTGGGGAGGAGTTAAGTAGAGCTGGAAGACATGGTGACAGCAGGGCTGGAGGTTGGTCTTCAAAGTGCTCTGGCACCCTGCAGAGCATGGGTTTGGCTTGTCTGTCTGTGTGCAGCAGCCACCGAGAGGCTCTGGGGTAGTTGTGGCTCAGCTCAGCTCCCCAGTCCTGTTGAATAATGTGCTCTTCTTTCCCAGCCACAAGCCAGAGCTGCCTTCTACGGCCCCAGCCCTGTTGTCCCAGTCCGCCCCGCCACTCGCTGGAGTGCGCAGCCCTCCCGGCCTCCCTGTGAGTCTGCCTGTCTCTCCCTCAGGGCTCTTGGCACGAGCTGGGCTCCGTCAGGGACTGGGGGTCTCTGAAAGCAGCACAAAGTGTATAACCATGGGGGTTTGTCTTGGAGAAGTGTGCAGGCGTTTGGTGCGGGGTCACGGTGACGGGCACTGGGAGGTGACGTGTTGGCAGTGCCACCAGAGGTGAGGTGCTCCCGAATTGTCCCCAACCACAGTCACTCCCCCCCCGTCTCCTTCCATGCCTCTGCTACCAAGCAGCTTCATTGTGTGTGTGTTCTCTCTCTACAGCCATGTATCCTGAAACCACCCCCATCCTGAGGGCTGCCGTGCCACCCCGGCGCCTGCTGTCCAACATCAGCACCACCAGACAGGCCTCCACCCAGGTGCCCCGTGTGCCCCCCCAGGCCCAGAGAGTGGGTGAGTGGGGGAAAGACCCCCACGATTTCCAGCTGGGACATCGCCGTGGTGGCAAGGGTGCTTACTGTGAGCTCAGGTCTCCTCTGAGGATGGGTTGGTTTGTGGGATTGCTCATGGAGGAGATGTGATGGAATTGGAGCAGTGTCTGTAGAAACGAAGTGTGTAACTTTTGGGGAAGATTGTGACCTTTTGGGTAATGGGACAGGTCTCTGATATGCAGATTGGTCTTGTTGGTGGCTGCTCCTTGAATATGATCCTTCAAGCAGACGGTGATGCAGCCACAGCACCTGGACTTAGTGCTTGGACAAAGGCAGAGGGTGGGAAAGGACCTCTGGGGCACAGGAAGGGGATCTTACAGGCTCTGGCTGAACTGCTGCCAATGCCTAGCCTCATGTTAGAGGGGTTTGGAAACAGACACCAGACCTTGCTGGCATCCCCAGTGCCTCGTTGTGCTGAGGCTCGCCGTGGGTCCTGGGGTGTCTCCTCCAGACAGGACCACCTGAGACAGTGACTGCCCACAGCCTTCCCATCTTCATGGGATTTTGCCCAACGTTATCTTGGGCATTGAGTGTCTAATTGCTGAAGTGAGCACTGGAAGGACCAGGAGGGCTGTCTGTGGCTTGTCCCCTTTCCTTTTGTCATTGTCCTCTCATTTCTCTGCCCTCACCTCTCTTCAGGATGAGCTGGGAGACGGGGGTCTTGCAGCCCACCCCCCTCAGTGTTGTTCCCGTTCTCTGGCTGCTGATGCAGATGGGTTTCTGGAGGAGAGATGATGAGGTGTGGGTGCCTTTATCAGCTCTTCTGCCCTCTGCACAACATCAGACCACCCCACCCCAAGGGTGGCAGTGCCCTGCCTGTCCCTGGGGAAGCTGCCTTTGGCCTGAGGGCTGCTTCGAGCCCACGTAGGATTTTTCAGGCCCTCCAAACAAGCACACTGCCCTTGTGGCTTCAGCCTCCTTGGCATAGGCGTGCATTTAAGGACTCCTCCTCACAAATGTTCTTGTCCCCATTGCAGCCAACATCGGGACGCAGACGGTCAGCACCCGGCTGCCCTCCTCGTCTGCCCTGCCACGGGGTGCCCAGCAGTACAAGTACTCCTCATCTGCCAGGAACATGCAGCCCATGGGGCACATGCCCCCCATGGTGGCCCCGCAGGTAAGTTCTCTGCAGCCACCATAATGTGACATTTTTGGTCCTGCTCTGGGATAGTGTGGCTGCCGACCCCAGGGGTCCCCCTGGCTCTGTGACTGGTGCTGTGGGGACCTTTCCTGGGGGCTTCCAGGGGGGGCTATGGGTCCAGTGGCCACACAGCTCTAATGCTTGACTCCAGCTTTCCTGGAAGCTGGTGTTTGAATACAAACAGACAATGCCAGCAATTGGAAGGCTGAAATGCCCCGTATTGGTTGGTATCCAGCACCATTCCTGCAAGCCAGGTAACTCACATCCCTTCCAGCCTTTGATTGCTGTTCTTCCCTGTTTTTCCTCCAGGTGGGAGAACCTGCTGTGCATGTCCAGGGGCAGGAGCCGCTGACGGCATCCTTGCTTGCAGCAGCCCCTCCTCAGGAGCAGAAGCAAATGATCGGTGGGTGTCACGCTGCTCTGCTGGAGCAGGTCCAGCTGCAGGGCCCTGGGGGCATGTGGGCTTGCATGCACCAGGGCAAATGTAACTGCTAGGAGAAGCTGTAAGGCTTTGTGGGATTGCCCTGATATTATGCTGCTTTAAAAAAAAAATAAATAAATTCAGTCTGTGTTGGAACTGGATGGGAGCAATAAAACCACTCCCTGTCTGTGAGCTGCCTGGCAGTGAGAGAGCGTCTGGTGAAGTTTTGCAGAGAGGCAGAGCTCTGTCCACCCTGCCTGTGCTGCCAGGCCATGCCAGGGCATTTGCAATTCCCCTGAGCTCTGAACCATCCTGTACTGCTGCTCCTGGGCACTGATGAACAGCTCGGTGGCCGTAGGGGTTAAGGTCAGCTCTGCCACACAACCCTTGGGTTTCAGGAGTTCTGTGGTGGAGCAGGCAGTGCCCTGGTGTGGGACAGCATCACTTGGCCTTGTCAAAGCACAGCAGGTCACAGACCAGCTCTTTCCTGCCCAGGAGGAAACTGCTCCTGCACAAACTGGCGCTTTCACCTGCGCACAGGTGGGCAGGCATGCTCAGCTCCACTGCCCTGTGCCCATTCCAGGTGCCTGCTGCTGGCTTCACCCAGCAGCTTCCTGTTGCT
Source organism: Mohoua ochrocephala (assembly GCA_013398855.1). Lineage (NCBI taxonomy): Eukaryota > Metazoa > Chordata > Aves > Passeriformes > Acanthizidae > Mohoua > Mohoua ochrocephala. The sequence goes on from VZTA01013005.1 coordinate 678,287, forward strand.
GTGACGTGCTCAGCTTTGCCTGTGAGCAGTGGTTTTTCCACCACCATCGCCACCCTTGTATCCCATTTCAGTGGAGAGGGCAGGAGGACTTGCAGTGGGTTTGAAAATGCTGGAGGGCTTGCACAGTACTCACGTCCTTGCTGATGTCTGGAGCAGGCGAACGCCTCTACCCCCTGATCCACGTGATGCATCCCGCACTGGCCGGCAAGATCACCGGGATGCTGCTGGAGATCGACAACTCGGAGCTGCTGCTGCTCCTGGAGTCCCCAGACTCCCTGCGCTCCAAGGTAGGAGGGACTCGGTGCCCAAACAAATCCCTTTCCAAAGGGCTGAGTGCCTGCTGCTGCAAGGAAAGCTGAGCACAGCCCAGGACACTGATCACCATAGGAAGAGCAAGTAGCTGCTGTTTTTATTTTCAAGGGAAAAAGGAGCCCCAGGTTGACGTCACCACACCCAGTGCCTGAATGTCTGCCTGCCTTCAGCAAAAGGAGAAGCTGGAAGCAGCTCCCTGAAAGCACAGGCCAAGCCTGAGGGTGGTTTGGAGGTGGCTGGGAAGCGAGAGGGGAAAAGCAGGGTGGTGTCTCTACATGGCAGCAGCCAGGAAGATGCTCTTTCCTCAGAATAGAAACCAGATATACTGCAGAGGGGCAGCAGTTTTTCTTCAGTTTCCTTCTTAGTCCCGGTGAATATTTAGCTGTGGTTCCCATCAAAATAGTTGCAGTGAATTGACTGCACCTTTTTGTTGCTCCTTGGAGACAGAAACTGCTTTCACCCTTCCACTGATGTTTTTTTGAGGAGCCTGGGCTCTGCTGGGTGGTCAGGCAGCTTCACCTGTGAAATCTGACTTCTCTCTAGCAAGTTCTGACTTGGTAATAAAGGAGAGATGCCCCAGAATTCCCCTTGGTAAGAGACAGAAAAGGTCTTTGGGCTGATCGGTCTCCTGCAGAAACAGCAGGCTCGGATTTTGTAATTATTCAAGTCCTTTACGTTTTGGAGTGGGTCTGTGTGGAGGCCACGTTGGGACCTGAAATACTGAATTCCTGGTGCAGTGCACTCCTACACTGGAGCAACTCAACTTCTCCCCCTTGTGCTCTCTCCTGTAAGATCGAGGAAGCGGTCACTGTTCTCCAGGCACACCAGACCACCGAGACATCCCTCAAAGGCAGTGCTGGGCCCTTCCTGCAGTGACTCCAGGTGAGTGCTGGGAGCTGTGGTGTGCTCAGAGTCTCTGGTTTCTGACTCTGAAACTGGGGATTGGGTTTCTCATCCAGGCCAAGCAAGGTTTAATGAGCAATATCAGTGTCTTTGACTGTAATATTCCAGTTCTTAAATTGCATCCTCCATTTTCTGGACTCAGTTGTACCACAGAGACCTGGTTCTGTGTGGGCTCTTTCTGTGTTGGTGAGGGCAATGACTGTGCTACCAGAAAGGAAGATGGGAAAGGTCCTTGTTTTTCTGTAGCTCTAGTGGGGACCAGCACAACCATTCCTGGGAATTCCCAGTGGTTTTTTTGCAGAACTGTGGCAGGAGATACCCTATAAAATATCCTTGATCAGGAGAGCCGGCCCCACTGCTGAGGCTGGGATAGACTCGCTAACAAAGCAGTTCAGACTGTACCCCTTGGAAGATATTTCAGATATTTCCTTGACTTATGATATCACAGTAATTGATAACTGAAGTTCAGGTGAATTTCATCTTGTCTGGATGAAACTCTTCCTTGAGCAGTTGAAAATTGCATGTGTGGGGTTTCTGTTTCTTGCAGACTCTGGGACTGAGAACAAGCCCTGAGAATGCTGCTGTTGAACCCCACCACGCTGTTGGAATGGTGCCCGTACAGTGACCCTGGCTTGTCTTCAAATGCCCCATCCTCTTGTTTGTGTGTTTTGTAGCCCTTGTAGAATTGCTTCCTCCTGCACTTGTAAAAACCCCCACATTAAATCTCTTCTCACCACTGAAAGCACCTTGTGAAATGTCGTGTGGAACCCAGCTTGGGTCAGCTGCCCAGGAAATGACGAGTGCTGATGGATCATCATTTTAGTGAATTTATTGGGTTCTGTAGTTTAATTTGTTCAGGTAGCTGACACTAATAAAGAACTGATACTTCCTTGCCCCCCCAGGAATGGGTTAGTTCCCTCGGCAGAAGGACAGCCAGTACATTGCTCCCTGCAGGTGGAAGGCTGGACTCCGGCTGCAGTAATTATTGTTTGAAGTTTGTGGTGCTGGTGGGATGTCAGGCTGGAGAGCTGACAGAAGGGACATACAGGATTACATTAACAAATTGCCAACCACCAGGCTCCTCTAATCCTTTCTGATTCTCTAGGAGGATGGATTTAAGCAAAACAGGATCGATTCCCGTTGTTCTCCTTTTGTAATGAACCTTGTACAGCTGCAGTACTGGCCTCGAGTGTCTCCCGCTGGTCACCACAGGGTATGTCTGTGTCTGTGGTGCACAAGGCCAAGTTTTTGAGGGATTGTGGAGTAGCTGTAAATCAAAAGCTGCGTTTCCAAAGGGTGTCCCTGACCAGAGGTTTCAAGGAGTCCCTGAAGAGCCTGCAAACATTCACGCTCGCATCGCGTCCCACGGGGCCACTCCCTGCTTGCAGGAGGAGCTGGGACCTGTTACTGCCGTGTTCTGCTTTCTCTGTGTTGCTGTCATCACCCTGGCCTTAATCCTCTGCTCTCCTCGTTAGGAAAGGAATTTCAGTCCTTAGAGACTCCTTGGTACTTGAGGCTGGTGCTGCACTGACCTCACTTGACTGCTTCCTCGAGCAGGCAGGAGCACACCTCCGCCAGCACCACCCACCCTCTTTCTGTGCAGCTTGTGCTGGTATTGCTGTCCCAATCTTCCTTCTGTGCTGTATCATGCTCCTGCTTCAGCTCCCTGCTGAGTCACCCCTCCTACCTCTTGTTTTCCTTCCAGCATTTGAATAGAACCACTTACACATTTGCTCCTGCTCGGTCTCTGCTCTGCTGGGATTCTTCGCTGGGGCTTTTCATCTTTCCTTTTTCTCACCTTCATGTCACCAGTTCTTCCTCTGACCGCCTTAAATATTTAGCTTCCTCTTAGTGGATGCCTCAGCCCAAACTGTTCACTGTTTTGATATCACCTCCTCAGTGAGATGCTTATAAAGGACTTTAATTCCCTTAATATACAGGACCTGCATTTGTTATTTCTCTGAAAGTGTCACGGGCTGGAAGCTTTTCTTGCTTGGTCTCTAGAGGAAAAACATGTATTTGCATGAGTGTAATGCACATAAGGAGAGCTGGAATGGAGCTGTACAGGTGAACTTCATCCTGCTGTTGGTTAGCTTGGCTCTGCAGCCTTTTTTAGGTGTAACAGGGCAGTTCAGGTGTGCCTGACACCACCTACAGTGCCAGATGGTTGGGCTGGCGAGTCCTCTGTAAAGCCAGAGGGAATGCAAAGTGGTGCCCAGCAATACAGGGATAGCAGAATAGCCTCAGAAAGGATGTGAACAAGGACAAGGGGTTCTAAAGTGTTAATCAGAAAAGGTGAAGCTGGCACTTGGATCCCTGATGATACTAGAAATTATTCAGAGTAGCTCCCTGGCTGAAGTCCTTGGTGAAGCCTGAGGCTTTAGGGAGTTGAGGCAGCGATGCAAATGAGTCTGGAGTCTCCGGTCTGGAACAGCTGCTGTTGTTCCTGAACGGGGCAGATGAAGGTGTGCCCCTGTGACAAACCCTCTCTGTTGCCCTGTGGCCAGCACCACCCTTGCCCAGCTGGGAAGTGTCCTGCACAGACAGCAGCACCTCAGCAGGAGCAGGAGGGGAGACAGGACTAGGAGTGACCCTGAGCTTGTGGTAGTGTCTCATTGCTGTGCATGACATCTGATTATACCTGGTGCTGTTGCTGGGGGAAATCTTTGGTATCAGGCACACCAAAACTGCTGTTTTGAGGGGAAGGAGAGGGTGCTGCTGCTGGTTAGGGGTGCTGTAATGAGCTGCTGTTGAACAGTGCAGGTACCTGCCACTCAGGGAACAGCAGGGCTGCCAAAAGGATAGCTCTCAGTCAAGTGAAGCCAGTCCTACTCCTGGATTCTGTGACCTTTCTCTGCGTATCTGTGTAGTGCTGTGTGCTTCCCCACCCTGAAATCCATCTCACCTGCTAAGAGCTTGGGCAAGTGCTGGCTGTGGGATCAATGGAGCTGCCACACTTAGAAGCGGGAGTGGAGTGAATGGAGCAATTTGTGCCCCTCAGGGAGGACTTGTTTCAAGCCCTGGCCCATTAGAGCTGATGGAGTACAGCCCTGGGACCTGCAAAAAGCTGTTTAATGTCAGGCTAAGGTAAGAAGTCTTTGTCTGCAATGGCATTAGAGGGATTGCTCTCTACATTCAGTTCATCGGGGTACCTGCCTGAAACACTGCTGGGAGAGGCAAGGTGGGAAACAAAGATTTTTGAACCCTGACCAAGGGCTAGCTTCTGTCTCCTGGTCTGTATTAGGAGCTGGATCAGGTCTAGCATGGCCTGGCATCTCTTACTAGCTGAGGCAGAATGCAAGGCTGAGCAATGGCTGGAAACCCTGCTGTGCACCTTAGCGTGCCTTTCCCAGCCCCAGCGTCCCTGGAGCTGTAGGGACTCTGAACCCTAAATTTAATGGCCGCTATGAGCTGAGGTCACTGTCTGAAGGAGCAAGGCACTGCACAGTGCTGGAAGTCCTGTGACAAACAGAGGGGACAATATGAAGTGGTTAAACAAGTGTTTCAGTGCTCCTATTCCATCCATTCACAAAAAACACAGTTCTAGAGTGAAAATAAACACGGCTTTAATGAGAACGTGTTTTAACAGTTCACAAAGTAACTCCAGGTATCTCTTTATCTACCATTTAAAATCAGTGCCATCAATACCAGATCTGGAGAAGTTTAAACATGCATTGAAGTAGTAAGCCAGACCTCAGCTGGGGTGTTACTGCATATTTTCCTCCCTGTAACACCCCACAGCAACTGCTCCAAAAGGCACAGAGGAGCTAAAGTGGTTTTTTTTTTAAAAAAAAAAAGACAAAAAACCATTGCAAAATTCCCAAGCACCCAGAATCTGAAAGAATAGTGCACAGTGTAACAAGGCAGGCTTAACTTGCTGCTGTTTTCTTAAATGTGCAGAATAATTAAAGAAAGCTGCTACTGTAAACATCTGCCCAGCCACACACTAAGCAGCAGAACCCAGCTGAGGGCCAGCAGGCATCAAGGGGGAGAGGGAACAAGCTTGGCCCTGTGCAAGTAACTGCACCCCTGTTACAAGAAGGGTACGTGGTGCTCTGGCAACTACAGCAGCTCCTGCAGCGACTTTCCTTCAGTAATAGCAGCACAAACGCAGCAGAACGGTCACCTGAATAAGGACTAAAACCCCTCTGTTTGTAGCTCTTCAGACAGGAACAGCCACTTCCTGTGCATCCTAGCCAACGTGTAAAGAGTCCCTGAGGCCAATAGTTAGAGGCAAGTTGACTTCAACCAGGAAAATTAACCTAAATGCCTCTTGGGGAGGGGCATTAAAACTATGCATGATCATAGAGCCAGCTTAATAGAGTTGGATACAGATTATGTCTTAGCATTCAATTGTGCTGGTACGGAACCTCTTAGATCTCAGCAGCACTGGAAGATAGATTTCAACACCAATCCTGCTTCGGCTGGTCCCTGTAACAACATCAGAAGGGAGAAAGCTTTCCTCTGCAGTGGCAAAGAAAGCTTTCCTTGTTGCTTGGTTACCCCTAGGCTCTGTTCAGTTCTTGCAGTAATCTCAGTGCAGCTGTGTTCTTTGGTTCAGTTTTCAACAAGCTCTTGATGTCGGCAATACTTGATTTGTAATCCTAGAAAGAGAGTATTTTTTAAGGGTTGGTGCATTAAAAAGGCAGTCTAAGGCAGAACTGGTCCCCAGCAACAGAGGCAAGGACAACACAGTTAAGCCTGTGACTCCCTCTCTGTAACTGCTCAAGCACTGGCATTGATGTAGCTGTTCTAAAACATGCTTAAACTAGGGCTGAGAAGACAATTTTATCCCTCAAGCGGGTTCTGAGTCCAACACCAATGGAGTATGTACTCCAGTACTGACTCCAGAATTTCTCATGAAACAAAAAGATAAAGCTCAACACAACACTGCTCTCTGTGGTGACCAGGGACAGGATCTGTGGGAACGGCCTGAAGTTGTGTCAGGGGAGGTTTGGGTTGGGTATTAGAAGAAGCTAATACCAAATAAAGGTTCTTCAGCCCAAAGGTGGTTGGGCAGTGGAACAGGCTCCCCAGGGAAGTGGTCACAGCTCCAAGCCTGAGAGAGTCCAAGAAGCGTTTGGACAACACTCTGGGGCACAGGGTGTCATTGCTGGGGATGTGCTGTGCAGGGTGAGGAGCTGGACTCGAGGATCCCTGTGGGCCCTTTCCAATTCAGCAGAATCTGTGATTCTGTGAACAAGCACTTGCTGCCAGCATCTGATGCTGACAAACTCGTGAGATTCAAACAGCAAAGTGTGGTGTCTTTGACTCTTAAAGGTCTCAGCTATCTGATGGCAGATGCTGTCTAGCACAGAAACAAGCCCTAAAGGCCATCTCTGGCTCTGATCGTGCATCAACAGCCATCTAGTCCTAGCCTAAAGCCCTTTGAAAACTCCTGACTTACCTTCAGTTCTTTAAGTGCTTGAGCACGCCTGTAGAGTGCCTTAACGTTCTTAGGATCCAACTTCAGAGCTTCGGTGCAGTCCTGTGCTGCCTCCTTGTATTGCTTCAGGGACAGGTAACAGAGAGCTCTGCAACACAGACACCTGCTTAGAGACCTTTGGCTGAAAGCAGCACCTACTGCTGCACCACAGAGAGCAGCTGTCAGTGCAGCACAAAGCTGGAGAGCAAAACCATCCTCACGTGTTATGTCATCTTACTTCTCAAGCTCAACTTTGTTTCATTTACAAGGAGGAAAAAAATGAAATGGTTTTTCAGTTGAAAAGAAACAAAAAGGAAGATGTTAGAGCAGGTTGCTCTAAAGCTAAAGAACCTGCACTTGCACTTTGAGGATGCAGGTTCCTGCCTCTGCCAGCACAGCATATGCTCTGCTTGCTGCAACTGCCTTAGAAGTGCTTTGAGCGTTTAAGAACAGCAGGCTGCAGTTTGTGGTTTGTAGGAGAGCAGAGACCACTCAAAATACCCCAGTCCTGGCAGACAAAGCAGTAAAGGGAGAAGTCCCTTAGCGGCCCAGAGCAGAGTCTCCAAGGAGTTCTGTAGTACCTGATCAAAGAAAGTTATACAACAGGGGAGACTGCACTCGGGGTGAACCTGAGGGGGTGGTTTTGTTTCATTCATTCGTTTGGGAGCAAACATTAAGCAGTTCTGCCAGGAAGTACCATGGTGGCTTTTATACAGGGCCAAGAAGTACTCGGGCAAAGAGCTGAACAGTACCTGTTGGTGTAAGTTGCACATTCCTTGTTGAGCTTCAAACTCTCGCTGTACTTCTCAACTGCTTTTTTATGGTTTCCTTTCTTTACAAGTTCATTTCCTTCTTCCTTCAGCATTCGAGCTCTCTCCATGCCAGCAGCAGCCTGGTCTGGAAATGGTGTGAAAGGATACAGAACTCTATAAAACCAACAAGAATATCACAGCCCCACAGAAAACAAATATCCCCATACCAGAGGCGAGACACAGAGACATCAAAGGAACCAGAATCGACTGAAAAGGCTGTGGCAGAACCAGGCCTGGGTTTCTCCAGGCCTCAGCCCCAGCTGCAGACACACCAAGCAGGTGTGGCAGCTGTCTTGTTCACCACCCTTGGGAGCTACAGGGCTCTCTGCCCAGCCCAAGGGCACGTTCCCACCTGGTTCTCCCTGTGGTGCAGTTGCAGGAGGAGTGTTTGCCCCAGGGGCCTGGGCAGAAGGAATGCTCCACCTCGTCTGGGCAGAAACGGGCACTGAGGGGATTGGCGGGAGCTTCTGACGCCAGTTCACGCCATCCTTCTCCAGCAGGGCTTTAGTCATCCTGGAAGAGACAGCTCCCAGTCACCCCGGCTGTTGGCTGGATGGGCCACGCAGTACCCAGCAGGGTCACTTTTAACCTGGCTTGTGTATTAAGAACAGCATCTCTCTGTCTGCTAATTTCTTTACATGCATCTCAGATAGGTTCCTTCTACAGGACATTTCTGAAGAGATTATCTTCATGCCAGCAGGGCTAAAAATACCACAGGACAAGGGCTGGGGCTGTCACTGCTGAGGTGAGCAACAGACGTGCATTTATTTCACTCCTTGGTCTGGCAAGCCATGAAGCGAAGCAGAGAGCACCAGGAAGAGAACAGGACTATAGCAGCCTGTAAACACAGTAAACATAGGGAGGCTTAGCACATAGGGTACTGAACTTCAGTTCATTATTTCCTTTAAACCAGACACTGAGCAAAGCAGAAACAGTCCCACAGAGATCATTCCCAGCCCTCGACCAGCACCTTGAAAGGAGCTATAGGCATTAGCAGGCAAAGGGAACACGGCCAGGCCTTGCTTCGCTCGTGTGCTTGGGACACAGCTTGCTCCTGCCAGGGCTGCCGGAATGAGCGCGGCTCGCAGCAGCAGCACCCGGCTGCCCTATCCCCGAGCCCTTCGGTGCCCCCGCCGCGGGCACCGGGCGGCGTTACCTGTTGACTCCATCGTGTGCCGCCTGGACGGAGCAGTCCACCTGCAGTGCGGTCTTGTAGTCCACATAGGCCAGCGAGTACCTCTCCAGAGCCTCGTACGCCGCTGCCCGCCGCAGGAGGGGCTTGATCCCGAACGGGACCAGCTCGAGGGCGCTGCGGCGGAGGGGAGAGAGCGCCGTGAGCCC
>VZTA01013005.1:687899-749508 GCA_013398855.1 Mohoua ochrocephala
CGGCAGTCGCCTAGCACCGGGAAGCGCCCGCGGGTCCCTGCTGGGACAGCATCGCGCTCAGGTGGGGGAAAGCGGCTGAAACTGGAACACTGGGGGAGAATGCGCTGGCTGCGCCGCTGCGGGAGCTCCCATTGGGTACCGCAGCTGTACGAGGTGTTCTGGCCCGTGCCAGTGGGGTGACAAAGCCCCGGTCACTTATGCTCCCGTCGCGTCTCTCCCTGGGTGAGTTCAGTGCGGGTCTGTGCCCCCGGGTCTGTGTCCGGGCGCGGTGCCCAGCCCTGGCACTGCCGCCTGGCACACCGGGCACACCGAGCACACCGGGCACACCGAGCCCGGACCCCACCACACCGCATGGAGCCGTGAGTCCCCTATCTCGGGCTGCCAGGCCGAGCCGGGGCTGCGGGGCAGAGCTGGAGATTGGCGGCAGCTCGATTGAAGTGTCAGTGTCAGAATCCTATCAGTGGTTCGCAGCTGGGGCCCAGGGAACGCTTCGGCAGCGAACAAAGGAAGCTGTTGGCGCTGGTCCCCAGTGGCATTGGCCCGTTTGGTTAAACAGTGATGTATATTCTGTTAAAAAAAAAAACAAACCACCAAACAAACTTGGTTTTATTCTATAATTGCTTATGCCACTGTTTACAGGGCAGGTGATTAAGATTAGATCTGAATAACAACAAAGGTGAGATTGGGTTTGTGTTGCTGGTACATCTGTGTGGTGTAAACATGCAGGAGAACGGCAGAGTGTGTCAGACAGCACTTGAGGGAACAGGGCAATGCAAAGTAATTGGGCTCCTGGTCTGTAGTACAAATTAGGCTGTTTGTTACAAGCACAGTAGTTGTCTGGTTATTGTGTTTGGGTATATGAAAAGTCTTTTTATTTCCTTTTATGCTAGTAGAATTTAGGCCTCACCTTCAACAAGAAGCGTCTGCCTCTTGCATAGCCACTTTTTGGGCTCCTTGGAAATGGTGGCTTATGTGATTCCAGGTGCACACATTACCTTTTTTCCCCCTTTTCCCACACTTTTCTTCACTCTCTGTTTTCACAAGGACAAGTAAATTCTGTTTAATGCTTATCTGAGCAGGGAAGCCTGCAGCTACTTTCAGTATTTCACCACTTCCTGAGTCTGCTTCTATATAACGTTTCCTCTGCTTCAGGAAGCCATTGTATGTGCTCCATGTGCGAGCTGCTCCTCCCATGTGGCTTTTGTACATAAACATAATAGCCAGGCATCGATGAATGGTTTTTCACTCTGTTTCTGAAGAAATTGGGAGGGAAAAAGTTACATATTTAGTATAAAAATTAGTATTCCTGTGACCGGAATCCCGATCTTTAGCAGCAGCTGTAAGAGCTTTCAGGAGTAATTTGCAGTTGCAGGCAACCACGTGTGTTTTACTTTAAACACCAGTGAGCGCTAAAAGCTCTGAGACTCTTAAGTTTCTGTGTTTAAAAATCTTGTATGAGCTGGTTTGGGGAGTTTGGAGGGATTTCTCTTGGCTGGTTTTTGTTTTTGTTTATTGTTGTTTCAGTTTTTTTTAGTTCATGTGAAAATGAAAGAGCGCTTGTTTGTGGGCTGTTGGATACTCTTACCACTGACAATAAAATACTGTTTTCAGACCTTTTTGTTATGTAGTCCTTAGCTGTTTCAGGAGGTTTGGTGAACAGCTCTCCAGTGTAGACTCAAACAAATATGATTGATCTTCTTGTTGCTTTGTGTACGGAATCTCCCTAAAAGCCTGTACTGGGGGAAAGGGGAGCCATGTGGAGAATCACAGCACATGGCAGGCTTTTATTCCCTAGAAATTATTTCAGCTGACTCTTATTAGCAGTACATTTAAGAGGGATGGCATTAAGAGCCTGAGAGTCAGATACAATTTCCTTTTCCTGATAGAATTTTCCTAGCATACGTCCAGGCCATGAAGTTAAGATCTGAAGTTTTGATGTTAAAAATGTACAGGTCAGATCAGTATTGCCTCCTGCCTCCCAACAAATGTGTTCCACACGTACTCTAAGCATCAGGGAAGATGATGTTCCCTTTTTCATGGCCTTGGTAGGTATCCTTCCATTGCAGATATTGAAATTTAGCAGATATGTTCGATGGCTTCAAGACTGCCACGCTGAGATGTGACCACCAGCATATGGATCCTGGAAATGATTCCTACCAAGAGGAGCTGTTGATTTGTTTAGATCACGTTCTGTTCTTTGTAACTCCCAGTCCTTTTTTTGCTATTGGATGCTGGTAATATTCAGTCTCCTCGTCAGGTGAAATAAACTTACTTCATAATCCATTTACTTCATGCCAAACCTTTGGTATGTTTAAGTGGTGCTATTAATTCTTCTGTTTCAGCAGAGCCCAAACTGCCATGAAATTAAATGTAATAATTTCTCTCTTCTTGCCCATACAGGCAGCTGAAGAAGTTAGATGAAGACAGTTTAACCAAACAACCTGAAGAAGTATTTGATGTCCTCGAGAAGCTGGGAGAAGGGTATGTGCTGTGTTCCAGTGGGCCCAATGTACATTTCTCTGAGACACATCTGTGTGATGGGGGTGTGTTCAGTGGATTCTGATGTTTCACTTTTTTCATGGTCCTGTTTCTGAAAGGTAGCTGCTACCACAGTGACAGTATTTGGTTAGTAACAGAATAAAGAATTCGTTTCCCAAGAGTGTGATATCCTAATCCAAGTAGTAGGTTATGGGTCAGGAGTAGGGAGTTGAAAAGTTGTTGAAAAATGCCAGCCTGGAGTTGGTGGAGCTCTGTGGGAACTCGAGAGGTTTTGTAGTTCATCCCTGGTACCTCTTGTGGAAGATCTGCCTGATGGAAGTGAACTTGAGTGACACTGTGCCAGTTGGTGAGGCAGAGCAGCATGGCAACACTCCAGGGTGACATGTTCACTGCCTTAAGCAGTTCATTTGAAAACACTGAGTTGTAAATCTGCCTGGCTGCTCTAAGTAAAGAAGCTGGAAATAAGAATGATAATATCTGACAAGAACAAGCAAACCTCTCTGACCAGAGTTGTAGTTCTTACTGATGCTCATCTTGTACTCTGTGCTGGAAAAAGAGAATTTTAGTTGTTGAATTTGTGCAAAAGGCCATTCCAAAGCTATGGCCAGTGTAATGATGGCGTGCTCTTTCCTCACCGTCTCAGTGCGTTGACTTATTTGTATTACAGTGTTTAGAAGTTAGTGGGCTGATTATTTACATTAAAATACAAAATATTTTTAATAAAAGGATAGTTAATGTTTTACCTGGTAGTTACACTCGCAAAAAGCAAAGCCAGAACATTTGCATTTTTTAAATGCTACTATATTCAGTGTTTGTTTAATATTTTGTTTTCTAGTTCTTATGGCAGTGTGTTCAAAGCCATCCATAAAGAAACGGGCCAAGTCGTTGCAATTAAACAAGTTCCCGTGGAATCTGACCTGCAAGAGATCATAAAGGAAATATCCATAATGCAGCAATGTGACAGGTGAGTGTGTGCTGCAAACCCCTTTATCGGGATGCAGGGACAAGCATCACCCATAACCTGGCATTTAATCAAATAAAAGCCATGATGTTGCCTTAAATGTTTTTTAAAAGGCCGGACGTGTACAATCAAGTTACCTCGTATCATCTGAGTCATGTTAGCTGACCATTTGGGTAGTGCAAAGGTAAGACAACAAAAAATGTAGCTTGCAGCAAGAGAGAGCACTGAGCTGAGTGGAGTAACCCTGCACTTGCTGCCAGCTGAGAGCCGAGCGTGTGAGCAGTCGCTGCCGTCCTTCTGCCCCGGCTTCTTGGACAGTGGTAACTTGATTGTGTGCTGAGCAGCAGCTCCCGTGCCCACAGGGGTGGGGTGGCTTCCCAGCAAGGCGTAGAAAACTGTTTGAAGGAGAGTTTTTTTTGTTCTTTAAAAGGCACGTGGATGAGAGCCACTAACGCATGACTGCTCTTGCATGTGCACAACCTCCGTGCTGTCACCTGCTCGGGTGGCAGGACTGTCCTTCCTGGTCCTGTTCTGCCTGTGCAGGCTCTGCTGCAGTACAAACTGTCTGCTGATCTGAGCATCCCCAGAATAACCTGCTGGCAGCTCTGCGGGCTGATGGTTGTCCCCCTCTCTGCATGTTTTTACGGGAAAAGATGCTGCAGTGACTTAGCCAGTGAAGAGCTTGAGGGTAGGGAAGACCTACCCACAGAGTGTGTCCGATGCTGAAGGTTTAAAATACACTCATTTATTCTGGTATTAGGAATCTGGCCTTAGGAAGCACTACTTTGAAGGACTTCCTGCATGGAAAGCCATTTAAAATAAATTACATGAGCAATATAAAACTGTGGTCCCAGTCACTTACTCTCTTGCATTCCACTCTCACTGCTGTATTTAAATGAAGATGACTTAGGAGCAGGTAGCAGAGTGTACCCTGAAAAGAAATTGTTCCTGAAAAATCTTACTGTGTAACTTGAAATGCATTGCTAGGTGTCTCTCAAATTAAATATCAGTATTGTAAGGCCTAAAGTGAGACCTTACAGTTGTGAACAGCAGAGGGAGTGAATCACTGGAGCATCACATTATCCGTGCAAGCGTTAAGGGACACTGTGCAGTGTGACTGACTTGCTAGTTTTAGAGTTTTTCATTAGAAAGCATTCAGCAGAGAATGGATTAAACACACTTTTGTTCCTTAGCTCCATTCCCATCAAATCAGGGACAGTCTTTCTGTTAGTTTCTGCTTTACCTTTTCCAGAGGACACGTGGTTTTTCTGGCCAGTGTACTTTACTAGGTTGTTTGCTTTTTGGACAGCCAGATAGCTGGCCAAGAGAGTCTTAGGTTGTACTGAGATCCTAAAATATATCCAGGACTAAATTGTAGAGACAAGGAGGTTCACGTGGTGGTGGGGGAACATTCATGTTAATGAGCACGATAGCTATTTTCCAGCAAATTGTGGACTTTATTTAATGTTTCCCTTTGGTTGCAAATGTTCTGCAGCAGCTTTACCAGGGACTGCCATGGCTTGTTTCCCATTCCCTTGTCCTGCCCCAGCGCTGACCCTGCTGTAACCTGGTTCAGGGAGCTGAACCAGACCGAAGGCTAATCGCTCCTTGTTTCCGTGGGATTTGTCGGACAGTTTAGCTCCCTGGAGTGACTTACTGGCAGGTCATATGAGCCCTGCTGAGGGAACAGGCTTGGCAGGACTGTGGGAGCCCTGTGCAGAATTCAGGGTGTTCTGGAACACTTCTGATCACGGTTTCAGTGGCACTTCAACACTGAGTTTCTAAAGTGTACTTTGGGTCTCTGCAGTGTATTGTGCTTATTCAGTGATGCTGGTTACTGGTGTTTGACCCTTTGTTTTTTCCTTCTTTTTTTCATAGTCCTCATGTGGTGAAATACTACGGCAGCTACTTTAAAAACACAGACCTGTGGATAGTCATGGAATACTGTGGCGCTGGATCTGTGTCTGACATTATTCGATTACGAAATAAAACCGTACGTCCTTTCTCCTCTGAGTGTGTGGATGGGAATGTGGGTGTCCAGCAGCTCAAGGAAGCTGAGTAGTTAGGGCATAAGTCTCAGTATTCATTGCCTGACACAACCACTGGCCATAACTTGAGAATGCAGGTGCTTTGTTCCTCGGAAAATGAGAAAGCTGATTACACTGAGTTTTGGTTATCTGGGTAGTTTAATTGGTGGAGCAGGTTTTGGTGTTGGCTTTCCTGAAAACCCAGACTGATTCCGAGTAGGGCCCTACTTTGCCTTACTTTGGTTATTGCAGGATAAGAATTTCTAGTTGAGAAAGGGTTACAGTATATGAAATATTGTAGGTGTGTATAGGTGTGCTGGTTGTGATCTAATTCTGCTGCATAATGCTCTAAGTCACTAACTCCCCGTTGGTGTGGCACTTCAGTGAAGGCCATTAAATGGCAGTTAGTGCATCTCAGTAAAAGTGACCAAAGCACAGTGGTGCTGTGTCTCAGCCACTGGTGTGTTGGCAGTGACTCTTCTCTTCTTCAGCTCACAGAGGAGGAAATTGCTACAATAGTGCAGTCGACGCTGAAAGGACTCGAGTACCTGCATTTTATGAGGAAAATACACAGGGACATCAAAGCTGGAAATATATTGCTAAATACAGAGGGCCATGCGAAACTTGCCGATTTCGGAGTGGCAGGACAACTCACAGTGAGTAAAACCGGGGTGGTTTTGTACATTTCAGTTTATCTTTGTAACCTGCGTGTGAGTCTGATGGGCTGGTGGAGATTTTGACAAACTGTTCACAGCTGGCTTTTAGCGCTTCTCATCAACATGAGATGCTAAACCAGCAACAGATTAGAGCAGATCTTCCCCTGTGGAAGCTGTTACAGCTAAGTAATGGTTTGCAATAGCATTTGCTGCTTTTTTTAGGATACTTTTAAGTTCTATGAGCACATTTTAATTCTTCTTTGCAGACTTTGGTATTCCAGTCTTGCTGAGTCTAATAATCTGCATGTGTGCAAGATAATTAGGGTGATAATTCACTAATGACTGTTTGTGGCTAATACAGTTGCCACTGTCTGGATCTTTATCCCTCTCTCCTCCTCAGGACACCATGGCAAAGCGGAACACAGTCATAGGGACCCCGTTTTGGATGGCTCCAGAAGTGATTCAGGAAATTGGGTATAATTGTGTTGCAGACATCTGGTCCCTGGGAATCACTGCAATAGAAATGGCTGAAGGAAAGCCACCCTATGCAGATATTCATCCCATGAGGGTAAGGACTGTGGCCTTACATGTATTGCTGTATGGAAAAGGTTTGTTGTCATAGCTGGCTGAATCACATATCTGCACGCAGTTTTCTCTTAATGTATAGAACAAGTTGTTTTCTGTCAGTTCTTTGTACTGTTGATTAAATGAAAAACAGGTCTTTGTCGAGGAGAATTTGCATGGGAATAAAAAACCACAATTCTCCTCTGTTAAGGCATAGCTCTGTGTTGGACGTAAAGAAACATATTTTCAGCTGGGTTATCCAGAGTGTTGGGGTTTTTTTTAATAATGCAAGGACAAATTTTCATGACTTAAAAATGTTAAATTCGCATTTCTGGGGGCACGTAATGGCTCAGCCAAGTGTGAGCACCTAGTGAGAAAAGTCTGTTTTCTTGCTACTTGATCCCTGCGAGCAGATCTGTGTGTGATATTGGCACAGACTCCTCAGAGGCAGCACCTTGAAAAAGTCCACTGTTCTTCACAGTAGCAGTGTGTGTTTGTATTTGAGTTGAATTGTTGGTTATAAGCTTTCTTGTGGAAATCTGGAATATTCTTCTGCTTTCAGGCAATTTTCATGATTCCTACCAATCCGCCCCCAACGTTCCGGAAGCCAGAGCTCTGGTCGGACAATTTTACAGATTTCGTGAAGCAGTGTCTCGTGAAGAGCCCGGAGCAGCGAGCCACTGCAACACAGCTGCTGCAGGTCTGCCTTTTCTTAGGAGAACGTGAGCTCTGGGGGAGGCTGTGCTGTGTGGCTCTTGAGATGTTGGTTTCATTTCTTGCTGCTCCTGCTCACTGCAGATTTTACTTTTTAATAAGTCATTTTAAAAATCTCACACGCAACTTCAACTTTTCAGTTCTTCTCTAAGAGCCAGTCTGACTTCAACTTCCTTTGTCTTCTCTGGGTTGTTTTTGTTGTTTTGGCTTTCGGAGTTTGTTGTTGGTTTGCTGGTTTGGTTTGGTTTGGATTTGTTGTTTTACTTTCAAATTCCCACCAGCGCTGCCAAGAAACTGTCTCTTAAAACACTAAACAGGGCAAGCTAAATGTAAGTGGTTGCTCAGAATGTTCCAGGCACGGTAATGGTCTGTGTAATTGATTCTTGACAGCTAAGCTAAGGAAAGAAGTAAGTGAAGTTGTGGGAGGGGAATGAGCCCAAGGTCTCACATCAGCAGTGCCCTTGGAGCATGATCTTGTTTGGAGGGTCGAAGGCCTCCCTCCTGTGCCAAACAGAAGAACTGGATCTTTATTTTAGCAATGTTTTGAGTTAAACCTTAATTTGATTTGAAGTGGCCATGGTAACAGTGTTTTATTGTTCTATCCTGCTTTGGATGCAGTGCTTATTTGTTTTTAAAATATTTCTCAGCATCCATTTGTTAAAAGTGCCAAAGGAGTGTCGATCCTGCGGGACCTCATTAATGAAGCCATGGACATCAAGCTGAAACGCCAAGAGGCGCAACAGCGTGAACTCGATCAAGAGGATGAAGAAAATTCAGTGAGTATTTAATAGCAGCAGTGTGCAAAGTCCAAACTCTTGCTCCTTTCATGAGGATTAACTGCTTTGGGTTTTGTTTTTGCAATATTTTGTCCAGCTGCCAGTGGATTTTACTTAGTTCTCGAGTTTTCTGCTTTATGACTGTGTAACCCAGTGCTTGGTCCCTGCTCAAGCTGTATTTGAGTGGGACAGACAGCATGCGTGGGGTACTGTTCACCTTGCAGTGTAGCTTGAGAGCTGGGCTTGAGTAGGGCTACAAAGTACTGTATGCAGGAGACTTGATACATTTTCCCAGTTGGATTGTATTATTTATGCAGTAGTGAGAATTTTTGCATTGTAGATTCAGGTCTTAGACCACTCTCCTCGTGTAGAATAATAATATCATCTCTGATGCTCTGTGATATAAGTCTGTTGTGTTGTTTTACTATTGTGCTTTAGAACATCCCTTATAGAAACTTTCTTCTGCACAAGAGCAACCGACAGAAGCCTGAGGTGAGGGCATGGGAAGTGTTCAGGGCTTGCTGTGAATTTCGGTTCGGCTCCTTGTTTCAGTGGTTACAGCATGTGAATTTGGGAAGCATGTTGAAAGCTGGTTTTTGAGCCTCTGCCTGCTTCAGCCTGAATAAATGAAATGGACAACACGAGGCGTTGTGTGCCAGCCCTGCTCAGGGGGGACACTTGAACAGCATGGTCCACGGTATCTGTGCTGAACACACTGTGCATCTGGTTTTGCAGTCTAGGACTGGATATTTATTCAGTGTAACTTTACTGGTCATGCTGCCATGATGTCAGTTCTACAAGTACTGTCCCTGCCCTGAGTTTTGTCTTTGCCACCGTCCCTTCTTCATTTCTGACTGGTCTGGGGTCACGGTGCTGAGAGGTGATGTCTCTGTAGTGGAGTTGAGTCCTCTCTGTTGGTGTGTGTGTGTTTTCCCGAAGCTTCTCTACTCCGTGTCTGCTCGCAGAAAAGCTTCTCAAACACTTCCCAAGTGCCATAGAAACTTCTGATGTAGTCCTTTGTTAAATGATGTGTAGCTAACAAATTTATTACTTCCCCTCACCCACTCAACTCCACACAAAATTACTTTTCCTCTGTTAACATCTCGTGTAGTTTTCTCCTCTCTTGCTACTGTTTTTGAGGTTGGGAAGTAAATTTTATAGACACTCTCGACACAACAGGTGAAACACTTGTAACACCAGAATGTGGAGAGGTGACTTCTCTCTGTCCAGGACACTGAGATGGAGAATTGCAGCTTGATGTGCAATACCTGTGTGTTTTCCCTCTAACACTTCTACAGATCAGTAAGGCCATGGTCACATAAAGAATGTGAACTTCATCCTGAGAATAAAACATGAGCATCTCATCCAAGGTGAGATGCTTAGAAACTCCACTGTAAACCTAGAGAGGGACTTCTGTTAATGCAGTTGGATAGCTGGTCCACAATTCCAAGAAACCAAATGGATTGTGGAAATCTTGACCCTGTTCTTTGTGAAATCACAATAATCACAATACACATTTAGTGAAGCCCACAGCACCTGATGAAACCGCCACCTTTGGCTAACATAACTCTCTGCCAGGAAGTTGTTCTGCCAGATTTTTTTTTTGGTCGTTGTGTTTTCTTACAGAATCAGTCTCTTAAGCCTTGGCAGCAGGGATTCCAACTTCTGTTATTAGTCCCTTTAAACAAATGGAATGATAAAAAGTAATTTTCGTTGAAAAAAGTTACCAAACCTTGATAATTTATTTGAATCCTTTTTATAGATTTGCAAATGCAGTTCATTTTTCATCAGTGCTACTGAAGTTTATAATGAGTAAAATTACCTAAATGTTAAAAATAGAAAAAAAGTAGGGTGAGGGGGGTTTCTTTCCATGTGCCACATACTCTCCAGACTTAGGCCTGGTGGTGTCAAGTAACTGGTGCCTCCTCAGTGAGCTGTACCACTGGAGACAGTGGGTTAGGGTCAGCTCTCAGAACTGCCAGCATGAATAGAAACACAGAGGACTGATTGAGTGTTCCAATCTACCCTTACAGACACTTCACCAGTTCAGAAATGAGCTACAACTTGCACCGAGAAGTTTCTGCTGATTATTTATCTGTTTTCTTATTTATCGTGCTGGCAGAAAAGTATTCATTAGTTTTCATTACCTGTTCAGAGATGACAGGGAGAGAACAAAGTGCCTAAACCAACCGTCGCTTGTGTGTGTGTCTGTGAAAACCTCTGAATTAGTGTGACTTGCCAGCTTCCTTAAATACAGACATTCTTCATGGGACTTCACCACCACCACCAGTAAAACCTGCGTTTGTGGCCCGTTTGAACAGGAGGAGGACGAGACGGATTCGGGGACCATGGTGAGGGCGAGCGGAGACGAAACGGGCACCATCAGAGCTGTGAACACCATGAGCGACGGAGCCAACACCATGATAGAGCACGATGGCACCCTGGAGTCCCAGCTGGGCACCATGGTCATCAACACTGAGGAGGAGGAGGAGGAGGGCACCATGAAAAGTAAGAAAACATCTCTGACTTCTAGAATATTACTTAAATCTTCATGTGGGCTGTGATGTGTATTCCCAACCTGCTTTGCTGGTTTTGGTAGATTATTGTGTCTTTTGGTTGTAGGGAGCCAAACCTCTTAGGTCAGTGCCCTCTGGCAGTAGAGAAACCTTTCTAGGTCCAAGTTTCAAGCCATGCTTTGCAGCCTTGCACGTGGAATAGCCGATGTGCACCATTTCCACAGGCTTCTGTGTTAATCAAATAAAATCTGATTCTAGCTAGTAGTTTATTTTTTTTTTGGTCAGTTCTTTTTTGCTGGTTTTGTATTTTTCACAGAACGTAGAGGGGGATTCTAACAAGGGGTTAATCACAAAACGTGTGCTGCTTTAGATGATGATCTGGCTGTAACCTGGCATCTGAAAGCAGTCAGTCTGTTTTAGGATTGATGCATCCAACGAAGAGCCAGATTTATGAAATGGCAAATAACTTTGCAGGCTTCAAGCACAGCAGGACACGCAGTGGGGAGGGGCTGGCGTCTCTCTAGGCTGGTGTGTTTCTTTAGTGTTACTGTAATCGCTGAGGACAACCGAGTGAGCTGTGCTGCTGTTCCAGACATTCAATTTGAAATCCATTCTGCCCTAAAAGAGGAAAGTTACTAAAGCTACAAGCCTTGTCAGAGGATGTAAGATTTAAAGTTACGTGACTGATAGCCTATGGAAGACCTTACAGCTTGAGCTGGAAAAGGGTTGAAAATGTTTCTTTGATTAAAGAAGTGGCAGGGAGAGCCTTCCTGGAGAAGTATGACTTCAAGAAAAGGAATCTTTTCTGAATTGTGGATTCTCGCAGAAATGCGTTCCCACATATTTGTGAACCTCGCAGTCCTGAGGCTGTCAGGGATGACCCAACTGGCCAGCCTGGGTGTTTGTTTGCTCAAGGACTGAGCAAAGTGCTGACTGGGGGCTCAGCAGTGCTCAAAAATGACCATCACATGCAAGGCTTGTTCTTCTGGCTCTGGCACTGCTTCCAAAGACTTCCTTGGCCATCTGATACTGAGCTTTTAGCTGTTCTTCACAGGAGTTTGGAAAAATCCTTTCCTCAGGAATTTGTGTTGAAAGCTTCTTCCCTGTCCTTTGAAGCTTGTGGAACGATGTTGGGTTTGAGAGTGAAATTTAAAGAATCCCTTTAAAGATGTTTCCAAACTTTGGTAAACATGATTCAGCACATTAAAACCCAGAGGTGTCAGTCCATGTAGCAGCTTGGGACGACAAAGACGATGGTGGGGTGGAACGAGGTCAGTCTAGCAAGGAGATGGATGGATGCTTAGAGCAGCTAAAATGTCATCCGAAGAAAGGGACATTTCAACAGTATTAAATAAACCTGGTGAAGCTGCAGTTTCTTTACCAACAGCCAGCACTGACAGTTTCTCATCATCAGAGTGTATTGTTCCATTTCATGGCTCACAGTACAGGAGGTTTTGCTATCTGGTGCTCCTGCACTGCCAGCACTGTGTAAGTAAAGCACCTCTTGAGTTTATCTTCTGTGTTTGACACGTGCTTATCTTCCAGCTGTCTTTTTGAGACTGCAGTGCTTGTAACTCAAAAGCACCTAGTGCTGTCTGTGAAGTGGTGCTCAGAGGCTCGAGGAGATGCCTTTGATAGTAACTCTTTTGCGAGGGTGTGCTCTGGTTTTGATCAGAACGAGTTATGAGGACGCAGCGATGCCTTCACCACAGGGCAGTCTCCACCCTCAAGAGGGAGCTCCACAACAAGCTCCGACACCTCGAGATCTCCGTGACTGGAAAGTGGAGTTTTTGTCTTAAACCCTCCTTAGACTTCAGGCTTTTTAGAAACTCTCTGTTCTTCAGCTGCTGCTGTGCAAGGTGTTCAGGGCTGGGCATGTGGCAGGGGGCTGGAGGAAGCCTCTGGAGGTCCCTGCTGCTCCTGGGTGGTGACACAGGGACCACTCCCGTGCCCATGGGCTTCTCACAGTGATGCTCAGTGAGCCCACCCTCTGCTGCAGGTTGTGCTGCGTTTTGACTGCTTGTAGCTTCATTCCAGCAAATCTGATACTAATGAAAATGGTAACTTTTCCTTACCACCTTTTTCTCCTCCTTCCTTGGTAGTGTAACTCTGAAAGGCTGGCTGCTGCACAGAGCAGCTCTCTGTTTTGGGGATGCAAGGCAGTGTCTCTGAGCAGCTCGCCCTTCGTGAGAATTGCCTGCAGCTCCATTTTTCAGCTTGCCATTTACATATTCATAGCATTCAGTTAAATGGATTTAGCCCTAAAGCTCATCAGCCTGCTGCAGAACCCTCTGGAGCAAGTGTTTTTTTTTGTAATCTTAAATATAAATGTAATAATGGTGTTTGGGAACAACTGAGTTTGAAGGAGCTTCACTGATTCATATTTTTAGAGACAGCTATATGTTTTTTGGCAGTTTGCGTTATGACTCACAATAGAACCTATTTTTAAGTCAATAAAAAACTTCTGGGTTTTTTTACATGGCATTATAGCCTCCCTAGGTGTCCTGGGCTTTTTAACTGCAAGTTGTGTTCTAGCCCTTCTTTCTAATTAAAAGAAATAAATCTGTGTCTTAACTAGTTTTTTGTTCGGTTGTATTTCTTTTTAATGTAAAAAGTGTTTAAAGCATCGTATTTCAATGTTTCATGGATAGGATTGTCTTAGAAATCTCTAGCAAACAACTTCCAGTGGCCTTGACAGTGCAAACAACGTCCAGCAGACTCGAAAGTGATTCTTGCATAAATCAATTTGCGACTTCTTAGGCTCAGAGGAATCTTAAATTCGAGTATTTTTCATTGTAGGGGAAGTTTTGTTTTGCAGTCAATTGAGCTGTAATTGTGTTTGCTTAAATTCTTTCATTTGCTTGCCTTTATTCTGGGCACTCAATATAAATAGTCAGGCAGCATTAAAAATGTCACTGTGACATTCTGTTACTCATTCTGAAAGCACTCAAGTGATTGCCTGAGACCGCAGGTACTAAATTGTGCTGCGACACATTTTACTTCTAAATCAATTGCTGAAAGATTACTTATGGATTGCAGTTAAGCTATTCCAGGAAAACTTTAAATGGAGCTGGAGAACTGTGGATGAGCAATGATTTGTTCATCTACGAACATGGTTTGTTCATAAATGTCTGTTATTACAGACATTCCCATTGTGCTTGAGAGCTGGAATAACTTTTGAGCTCTTAATATGTCTGGAAATGCCCTTTTTTAATTTTTCTATGAGAGGATATATAGTGCTAGTAAACAGTGCAGCATTTTTTACTCTTTATGCTTTTACTCTTCATGCTTTTACTCTTCCTTTTTCTGCTTTGCTTGCTGTAGTTGTTTAGATAGTGGAATCTTGGCATGGATTTGTCTCTTTGATTTAAGGAGTGGAACATAATTTTATAGTAACGTTGCCTTCCTTGAACACTGCAATACGATCAGATCCAAGTGAAATTGGATCTGGTTTGTCTAGTACCAGAGTCTGCCCTAATTTCTCTGTTTAAGTACATCTTGCTTGTTTAAGCATCGAATAATTGGTGAATTATATCGGAGAATGCAGAGCTGCCAGCAGTAGTGTGAGCTGGGCTGTGTCTGATCTTTGGGTTGAGATGAATGAGGAATCTGGAGATAGGGGAAGGATTGTGGGTGTGGGGTTTTTGTTCGTGTGGCACACATCCAGTACAGTGTGTGGTGCAGGGGTAGACCAGAAGCTTTAATAACACTGTTGTCTCCACCTCGATAATGTAATGTGCTGGTAAAAATTCTTTAGAGTTTGTAAATGTTTAAAATTAAAAAATCCGGGCTTCATTCTTACACAGTTTGGGGTGGTTTGGGGTTTGTTGTGCTTTTACCATGCCCACACTGCTCAGCATGGTTGTGTCATTTTGAAAAAGTATTTCCCCTTTTGAGGGGGAATTGGGCTTCATTAGCAAATTAAATGAGCTAAGATGCAAACTTGGCGATTTCCTATTTGAAAAATGATTCAGAGTAAGCTTGTCATCTGGGTGGCTGTGTGAGACATCCAGTGGGTGACACTTAAACCTAAGCCAGAGAAATGTTTCTGCCAAGACTCAGGAAACATTTCTTCCCCATGAATTAACCTGAGATTTTTCACGTAAAGCAGTGACTGTAAAAGCTGCAGCGTGAGCAGCAGAATGAGTATGGGTGGCAGGAGGATGATGTGATTGCATTAATATTGTAATTGACTGAAGTATTGCTGGGGTATAGCTGAGGTAGCCATCGATGATATCATTAGTTATCCAGAAAAGTGCAGTGGCACGTTATCCAAATTGCTCGTGCAGCTGCTGTGGAGAATAACTCCACGTCTGGTCAGGATTTACATCATGTGTGCGTCAAAGATATTGGCCAAAGGTGCTTGTTTTGCCTCTGGTTTTCTCCATAGACAATAATAGCTCATTGCAGCAGCTTCCCACTGCTTAGTGTTATAAATGTCCAGTGGTACAGTTCTGTGTTTAAAGCAAATTGGTGCATTTAGTCATAATTCAACCATAAAACACTCTCAGCATTATGCACTTAAATAACACGCTGCTTGTACAAACTCCTACATTGATTAAATTGTTCTCCAACTGTAAGAATCATCCTTGTGCCACTCTTGGGGTGTGGAGAATACAAATCTTCGCAGAGATTTGAACACAGAGAAGTGTTCCTGTTGCTTTTTGACTTTGAGTAGCAGCCTTGCTGGCAAGCTTGACATAGGCAGTGGCCAGCAAAATTCGCTTAAGAGTATTAAGCTGTGTGAACGTGCAGACAGCATTTCTGAGGGATGGGAGGAGTTGTGTGTGTGGTCATTTTATTGTGGAGTTCTTGTTGTGTTTTGTTCTTCTTTTTGAACGCTGTCCCCAGTAATTGAATTAGTGGCTCTGTGCAGGCTGAAGAATGAAGAGAAGTTGGGGATCCAAGTGGGATGCTTGTCCACCTTTGGTTGTCCTGCATATTTGCCAAAGCTTCAGTGCCGAGACAAAGTTAATTATCTGTTTATATTTTCAGAGATACCGAAGTTGGAGAAAGGATGTACGTGTTTATATGTTTTACAGAGTTATTTTTGCTGGTTTTAGCAGTTTATTATTGAGCACCCCTGTATTTAGTACAGTGAGGGATAGAAAGTAGGGGTTTTTTGGTTTTTTTTTTTTGGACAGAAGCATTTTTCTTGGAGAAAATGGGAGGTGTGACTTACAGGGTCCTGAGCCCTGTACAGGAGGCAGTGTGCTTCAGGAGACTCAACCAAGAGACAGAGTAGTAGTGTAGTAGTGAATCACTGAGTAAGTACATCTCTGTCCCGTGCACAGTCATGCATTTGCACATCCAGGCAAACTGTAGCTCACCTGTGCTCTTCTAAGAATAAACTCACTCTTTACTGGATCAAAATAAACCCTGGAGAAAGCCTTACCTCCTGAGCAGGAATAAGAAAAAGTGTAAACTCTTAAATTCCTTCACTGCGGAAGTTCAAAACCAAATTTGTTTTCACCAGCAGATTTTCAAGCTTCGGGGGGAAAAAAAATGTTCATTGCAATGTTGTTTTCTGTTCTCTCTAGATAAGCAAATGAGTTTCTGGCTTATGAATAGAAAGGGAGTTAGGAAGTGCTTACTTGGTGCTGTGCCATCTGGGGAGCCTGAGCTGTTACCCACAGGTGCTGGATGTGAAGCCTACATCCCTGCTGATGAGGTTGTTTCTCATTAAGATTTATCAGGAGCTGAGCCAGAGGATGCAGAATAGGAAATGTTCACTTCTTTCTCGGTGCACCTTCACATCTCGCTGCCTGTCACGTGCCGTGGCTGCTGGACTAAATTAGCAATTCGAGCTAATGAGGTGAAAGACAGGAGGTGTCCACTGAAAATCTGTGATGGAGGAAGAAAGCTGCTCTATATTTATAATCATGTCTGGGATTTAAAGCAAAAGAGATATAAAAGGAGGTAGCCTGGTCTTTAAGCACTTTCAATTACTGTGAGGATTTCCTCCCCTATTTTTGGAAGGGTTCTCACTATAGGTGTTACAGCTTAGGATGTGTTGGTGCTCTTCTCCTCAGATGTCTTTCACACCTTATTCATTAAGAGATTTAGGTTGATTTTTATGTTCATTTAGGAGTTTCTTATTAATAGCAGAACCTGTTGGGAGTGTTTTGCTTTGATTTAATTTGAGATAGGCCATAATTATGGGGAGACTTGTCCTCATAAAGAGATAAAAAGTGTTACACGTTCTGCTTTTAATATGAGGAAATTTCAGCTCCTCTTGCCAGGGGATGAACTTATTAATGATGGAACAATTTTTGCTCTGGTTGAATAATTTGACATCTCTCTGCTCTGCTGCTTAAAATGACTCAGTCTTCTTCAGACCGTACAAATTATGCTGTCCAGCTGCTGAAGTTCATCTGTGATCGCTAAAAAATAGCCCAAAGCAAATAAAACTGCAGTTCCATTTGGAATTTAATATTAATGAAGTGTTGCTTACACATGACCATCAGGCACTTCTTCGTGCATCCTAAATATGTATTTTCAGTCTTAAAGTTACATAATTGAATGGAGAGCAGCAGCTTACTGAGGCTAGTGAGGACTAAGGCTCTGTAGAGATTGCAGCCTCTGAATTTTTGACAAATACATGTACATATACCAAGGATCACGTTTTAGTTCAAAATCACTAATGTAGTAAATTGATCACTTCATTGTTGCTGATTTATGTCAGCTTCTCAGTAAATTAATTTATTGCATTATCTCCTGACTGTTCCCAGCCATAACTCCAGCTCCAATTTCTGTGGTATGGGGAGGAATCTAAGCATTGTGACTTTGAGAACAGGTATTTAAGTGTTGACCGTATAAACTGGCTTGAGTAAAGTGCACACAAAATGTGTTCCTGAGGTTACCTTACTCTCCCTCCCATGACAAGCTTTGTAACTCCAGAATATTCACCCTAGGTAGACCTTAGCAATCCCTTTCAAGGGGAAAGAACAATAAAACAAGGATTCTTCTGATGTCAAGTTTGAGTAGAGAAGAATAATTTTAGAGAAAAGCAGAAATTTTAGTTTCATTGCTCAGCAAGCCTGTTCAGCTAGGAGGACTTTGTAAATCTCCCTTTCTTTTTGAAAGCGTCCTTTGAAGCTTGTGAGCCTCTGAAAATTTTCAATTGTGCGAGCTAATTTGACAAAATCAACGAAATGAGTCTTTTGATTTCTGGGGCTAGATGATAGCAGATGATCTGGTTTCATGGATATTCTTTACTGCTGGGAATGAAAAGTAAATCTCTTGCTGGTTTGATTGACTGGGCTGTTTCTTCTTTATCACTCTGCTTTCTCCGCAGCATCATATGGAAACACAAATGACTCGGAGGCTCTCCACACCTTCTCTGTCACCTTTTGCCTCATGTGAGGTGCTCTGTATGCTGCAGTCAGCCCCTAAGACTGACCCATTCCATTCCCTCAGCTATTCAGACAGGTGACATTTTTTGGAAAGAAGCAGATTGTTGTTCAGTTTGTTTCCTTACAGCTTGCCCTTGCTGTAGCCTGGTAGAGGAGAGGATCCAGCACTGGCTCCTTGCAGAGCCCTGCCTCTGCCTGTCATTTGTCTTTTGCCTTGTCTGGGCTGTTTGTGCTTGGAGAGGCTGTTTGTCCCAGCTTGCACGCTACCACGTGCAGGTGGACGTGGCTTTCCAGTGCTGAAGGATAACACAGAAATCAAAGTTTACAGGGATATTTGTTGTGTCAAACTTACAGCATTCTCTACTTTTGCACCTGCTAGTTTCACACCTTTTTCTGTTCTCACACACACACTGATGTTCTTATACTTCTTAAAAATGACTTTAAAACTAGGCAACACTTGTGAGATTTCCATGGAGGGCTCCTGCTCTTCACAGGACGCAGGCTGAGCTCTGAGCGGCCCTCCCAGCGCCTGTGGCTCTGCACAGCCACTCTGAGCCTGCAATTCTGCAGTCAGCTGGACCAGCCCCAGCAGAGCTGTGGTGTTCCATTTGTGTAATTAATATAGCTCCTAAAAGATGACTGCATATCTAAATGATAGACCTTTAATGGCTCCAGGGAGCTCTCATGGCTCGTCTTTATAAGCAACTCTTTAGATTCCAAAATAGATGCAACAGTGAAACCTTTCTTGTCACCGCAGGGTGACCTTCTCATAAAAGGCTCTTCTGTACCACAGTTGTGATCTCACTTTCTGCCAAATGTTCATATTTTAGCCTAACCCTATAAAATTAGGATGTTAAATGCTTTTTGGCACGGACGCGTTTGGTGCGGTGTCATCTTTCAGCAGCATCTGCTTCTGCAAATAGCAGCGATCGATTTTTGTCTTCGGCTGCCTGTTATCAAAATTTTAAAGATATAGTGGCGTGACTCTTGCGTTGAATTAATAGCAGGTCATCTTTGGAAAGATGACACTGCTGTTAAGTGCTAAGATTGACGAAAAGAAATTCAGTCGTGCTGGGATGATAATTGATTTGGTGTAATGTCTTTCTGTCTCCAGGAGTGGTTCTGTCAGTCTTGCTGCATCCACACCCCTACAGAGATCATAGCAGCAACTAAAATTTCAGCTATCTGATATCTGCATCCCAGTTACTTCTCCTTTTGTGTTACCATCTCCTTTTTCCCCATTTTTTGGTCAATTAGCAATCTCTGCTAAAAAACAAAGCAACACTGCAAAGATGCAGTGTTAGATGTTGATGTGTGGAAACTACTGAAATTGGTGACTAAATGTAGTGAAATTGGTGACTAAATATAGTGAAATTGGTGACTAAATATAGTGAAATTGGTGACTAAATGTTGCTGGTGTTTGCAAGGCCTAAGGTGGCTGCAGGGTTAGAGGTTTCCAATGGTGGGTGTGAAGGGCGTGTGCCACAAAAGCTTTTGGGTGGGCAGGGAGCTCTGGCACTCATCACTCTGGTGCCCTGTGTGGAATTGTCCCTGGAATGGGCAAGTGCAGTGTCAGACCTGGTTGCTCGAGGCCCTGCAAAGTCACTCCAGTCGCCTTCTGTTGCACAACCGTCCCTGTTGGGAAACTTTCTTCCTTATGTTCAGCTGAGTCACCCTTTGCTGCATTTCAGTTCCCCTCAAGCTGGGAGAGTGAGGAGGTCACACAGAAAGTTCATTGTCCTGCACTTCAGGAGAGCAGATTTTGGCCTCTTCGGGAATAAGCTTGGTAGAGTATCATGGGATAAAGTCGTGGAGGGAAAAGGGGCCCAACAAAGCTGGTTCATATCCAAGGCTGACCTCCTCCAAGCTCAGGAGCGATGCATCCTGACAAAGGGGAAATCAGGCAAAAATGCCATGAGACCTGCATGGATGAACAAGGGACTCCTGGACAAACTCAGCACAAAAAGGAATCCTGCAGAGGGTGGAAGCAAGGACAAGTAGCCTGGGAGAAGTACAAAGGGATTGTCCAAGCCAGGGATCAGGTTAGGAAAGCTAAAACCCCAGTAGAATTAAATATGGCCAGGGACATCAAGGACAGCAAGAAAATTTTCAGTAGGTATGAAATTTTCCCCTGTTCTTCCTTTTATCACCGACATCACTGAGCTGTGTGGTGCAGTTGACATGCTGGAGGGAAGGGATGCCATCCAGAGGGACCTGGGCACCCTGGAGAGGTGGGACCCTGCAAATCTCTTGGGCCAAGTGCAAATACTGCAGTTCTTGGTAAAACACAAGATGTGAGGAAATGAGCATGCTTATTTTAAGGGAAACTCTGAATTAAGCTCTGTTTTGAGTGAACAGTTTTTTAAAAAGTAAATAGAAAAGAACTGAATAAGCCAATGTCACTGGAGTGAAATGCTTTCACCGTCTCCTCTGCTGCAAACAGTAATCTTCAAAACAGAATACAAACATGATTTAGATTTTCTTTTTTTTTCCCCCCTAGGAAGTCTGAATTACTGAGACCCAGGCTGGCTGTCAGTGAGCTGTGTATAGATTAGCCTGGCTAGTTATGAATTCCTCTCTTTCTACAAAATTACTTAGTGTTAAACATTGCCATGATTGTCCATAATAACTTACCTCCTGCTTCAAGCAGGCTGAGCTGCAGCAGAGTACAAGGGGTGTGTTTACTTCATTCTAAATAAATGTTTTATCACTCAGCAGTAATTGGATTGTGATTGTATTTCAGTAATTATTCCCAACAGCAAATCTGTTCTCCACTTCGCAGACGTGTTCCCTGCCTGACCTTCACGCTGCTGGTCTGAAGGTGTCTTTCTTGATCTAATTATGTATGATGAGTTTTTTAGTTTTGTTTTTTTAAAAAGGGGAACTACTGCCAAGGGTATAATGATTCGTCTTTGCTCCAGTTATCATGGTGCAAAAGTATCAGCACTTCAGTTCATGCTTGAGCTTTCAGCTGGCCCTGGAGAGGAAGAACGATGCAGGGCTTTTTCAAAATGCATCCTGACATTTAGGGCTGTGCAGAATCACACTCCTCTCAGCAGCACAACCCAAATATCCTGCCAAGATTTCTCATACTTTGTAGAAATTTGTTCCCTATTTAACGTGTCTATAGACAAATAATTTCCTGGAGTATCTTGTCGCTGACCAAGGAACTCATCCGCTTCTCTGAGGATCAGACAGAGTCTGCCAGGGAAGTTCTGGATCACTGGGTGGCAATTTTATATGCAAGAATAATATTCTGTGATTAAATCTTAATGAGTTTCCAGAGCAGCTAATATTTTTTCAAGAGGAAAGCATTGCTGCGTGTCCTTAGAGAGGACTGTTTTGTGACAGCCTGCCTTCTGCACAGATTCTTGTGGGAGAGTCTCTGCATTACCCAGCCCCTGCCAACCCATCACAGGACATCCCCTGTGTGCTTGTTTGAAGCTCTAAACTCTTGGTTGGTTGCCTGCCTGACAGATTATATTTATTTCAAACGCGTGGCATTCAGCACTGAACTTATTTCCGCAGCTCAGGCTTAGGCTGTTCTGATGCCATTTGCTGTTAACTCCAGTCCTGATCCTGCTCTCTGAAAATTACGGTTTCTGCATCACCTAAAACATATGTTTCAAGTATGAGTAACTTATTCTAGAGAACCTCGTGTTACAGAACAAAGCCATTTCGTGAGTTACAGTGCTTGCTTCCAGGATGCTCACAGGTTTTGGGGGAGGGAGCTGGTGCTGGACTGGTTGCACTGCTGCAGGAATCCTCCCCTGGAGGTGCTGGAAGCTGTGTAACCTTGACTTGCCGTGAAGTTAAATTTCATGTTTTCTTCCCGTGTTGGCTTTTTTTGCTGTCTGTGTTAGGAATCAGCGTTTCCATCCTCTCACATTTCATCACTTCCTTCCTTATTGTGCTGTCATCACCCTACAAATGAAGCCACCTCCCATTTCTCATTACCCCAAGTTTCTTAATTACAGCCTAGAATTGAATGGGTAATCTATATATCTGGCTTGTTGGAGTCTAAATCTAAGCCTTTCTTCCACTAAGAAAGTCAGTTCAGGAGAACTAATTTACAAAAACAAAACTAGGGCAGTAAACTTGAACACCTACTGACTATTTATAAAAAGAAAAAAAAAAAAAAGAAGTTTTGCAAGCTAAATAAGCTTTTCTACCCAAACAATATAGACAACTTGACCACTTCTACCCAAGGCAAATTGTGTGGTATTTATAAGGCGTTTGTGGTCTTTGAAAGCCTCATTCCTGTCCTGTTCTGTTCACAAACACAAAGGTGAGTTTCTGCTTGTAAAACAGCGCTGTTTATTTTTGCAGCTTGCTTGTTTTGCAGTGCGTGGAACCTGGCTGGGATGAAAAAGCCCAGCCTGTCTCGGCAGCAGCTGCTCAGCTCTGGCATTCAGTGCATGGAGCTGGTTACCTGGAGCGTGCTGTCAGCGATGGATTGCAGGTCTAGAGGCCAAGGCCTCCAGCATTGTAATCACTTCTGTGGTGGGCTTTAAGCTTTCCTTCTCCACTTTTCTCGCTGTGCAGTCAGTTTTATGAGGGAAAAGCTGCTGAAAAATAGTATTTTAGCGAGTGCTTTAGCAGTACTATGTGATTTAGTGTGTGCTAAAAAAATAAAATCACTTTTGGGAATGATGTAGGGCTGTATAGCCAACACTGTATTTTTCAAAACAACTATTTTTTTGATTATTTTTATTATTTCCAGGGAGGGATGAAACGATGCAGCCAGCCAGACCATCATTCCTTGAATACTTTGAACAGAAGGAGAAGGAGAATCAAATCAATAGCTTTGGGAAGAATGTGTCTGGCCAGACAAAAAATTCATCTGATTGGAAAGTACCACAGGATGGAGACTACGAATTTGTAAGTCTATACTTTGAAATTCAATCAATGTGACAATCTTTAAGAATTTTAGTCAGCTGCCATGAGATTATTTCTTGCTTTGACAGACTAATGGAAACTTGAGGAGGTTTGCTAATGCATTTGGATGGAGCATTTTGAAAAACTCGTTTTCTTTATGTATTTCTCAGTAATCATAGCCAGTCATTATCTGTAAATGTTCCTTGTTTAAAAGCAAACAAAAGAACAAAAAAGCCTGAGGACATGAAGGTAGAAGCTGTCTTGCTTTAGTTCCTCATTATGCATTTAAAATTTAAAAAAAAAAAAAAATTCAACAATGGCAGTTGGAAAATGCAAATCCTCGACGTGTAGTGTTTGACAAAGAACAGTGTTAGAACCATTGAATTTCCTTGTTTTTCTCAAGCTTTGGCACCGGGTTTTGTTTTATTATATAAACATCAAGCTTGTCTTCATTTCTCTTTTCAAATCCTTATTTTCATTCTTCCTTACTAAGGCTGACATGCTCAGAATTTTCAGGAACTTTTCAGAAGTTCAAAGAAAGAGCTATTATTCGTAAATTTGATTTAATTTTTTTTGTGTGTGCGTGCGTGAGGATGTAAAATTTCACGTTTGATTTCACAAAAGCCAGAAGAGGCTGAACATTGTTCTCTCCTCATTTTTTCTGCAGTGATCTTTCACTGCAAGCCCCTGTTGCTCTGTGTGCCCTTTTGCTGCCTGCCCACGGTTCAGGTTGTCCCTCTGGCAGTAGCTGGGGATATTCACTCCACCTCCACAGATTTTGGGCAAAGCAAAATGCCTCTGCCATTCACGACTCGAGGAGATGCCTCCCTTCAAGGCTGGAATAACAGCTGGAGCTTTTCATTCTTTTTTCTGTAGGTTGTATAGATTTGCTGCTGTTATTTTGTTGTCTTTGCTCCTGCTTCTCTTATTTTCTTATTCAGGCTGCAAAGAATGGCTGAGGGGACCTCCTGCATTCCCTCCCTCCTAGGCCTTTGCACTACGTTATCTTTGGTCTCAAGGCATAAAGTCACTGAGTAAACACGTTTTGTGCAAAAATAACCCAGGGGCTGCCTGTGTCTCGCAGGGCCTGGGCCCAACACACGATTCCAGTCGAGTCAGATACTTCATTTATCTCGTTCACCTCCTGCTGTACCTTAATTGAATGATAAACAATTGTTTTTCAACGTGAGGCATTTCCCAGGAGAGATGGGAGAGATGCTTCGGAGTATCTCCAGAGTCTCTTGTAGTCTGCAGAGGATGGCCCAGGGGGAAATTTGCTGTAATTATTTTACTTTTTAATTTGGTTGATAACAAGTTTAGCGGTGTATTTCCTCGGAGCGGGATGCGCTCCCCTGGGAGCTGTAGGTGCAGGGTACACCCAGCCAGCAAAGGTCGCTGCCTTTGCAGCAAACAGGACCCACACATATTTTTAGAACGTGAAAAGCGACTCTTGTGACACACGTGACCCTGTTTACTGATTTCCATTAGTGCTGCAGCATTGCCATTGCCATGTGCACGCCTTCCCAGTGTGCTGGAAGCAATAAAAGCGAGCCATAAATCGGCCTTTGGGTCACCTTTGTGAAGGAATTTGTAGAAATTTCACTTCCCAGCTCTGTGTGTTTCTCGAGTTCAGTTGTGTATGAATGCACCAGCCTGCCTTGCATGTAAATTTTGGAACAGAGCTACTTTTTTTTTCCGTAGGATGAGAAAATTGCTTGAAAGCAGCCTTAATAAATAACGTGGGTGTTTATATAGCCCCTATCTGAGGGTTAGTAGCAAGCTCACATTGTATAATGTATTCAAAGACTTAAAATCATGTATTTTTCCCATTTGGCAAAAAATGGATTGATTTGTTGGCTGGCTGTGGGTAAAAGTCATGTTTATTAAGGATTTATTAATTGAAAGCATCAATGTAATAAGCACTGTGGAATAAGAGAAAAAAGGCATTCATCACTTGTATCCAGCACATCTGTCCTAGACCTGCCTGCAGCTATAACTTCTGCATTGTCAAAGTAGGCAGGTTTGAGCAGCCTTTTCCTACAGAGTTTGCAGCATTCCAAGTAGAGATGAGATCAGGGAGATGCCGGGTAAATATTAGTTCCTCTGGGCCTTAAGAAATGATTGAAATATTATTGCTTTCTGCTACTGCAGAGTAGATAAATGTGCCTTCTCTTCTTTTCTGTGTTCCCCTCCCTCCTGTGTGACTAGCACCTGGAGTCTCCTGTCTTCCAAAAACAAAAAAAAAAAGGGGGCAATATTAAATTACAAAAGATTTTTGCTCTTTTTTCCCCTGTGGCAAAACCATTTGACCTTTTCTTGACTAACATTGTTCTCCTGAAGCAGGCAAATAAGACACTATTTATATCACAATGGCAATGTCACATTAGATGAGGGTTAGATTGAGTCAACCCCATCCACTGCAGAGCTGGAAACCCAGAGATCCTGTTCTGGAAGGTGATGAACTCCATTCCCCCTGAATGTGATGCTCTGGCTGTGTTCTGGTCCTGATCAGAGATGGCATTAATCCAGAGTATTTCCAGAAAAGTACTTCCAGCTTTGGAATTCTGAGGCAGAAGTTATTAAATGATTAGTCAATGCCTGATGCTGTTAATGTTTATCCCCTCTCACATTTGAACAAGGATCTTTTAAGCCCTGATTGACTGCAAACAATATTTTGTTTTGTTTTCAACAATATTATGATTTATTTAACGTGGGGAGAAAAATACTAATTATGGGCAAAAATTCTTGCTTTTAGGAAGAATATAACAAACTCTTGACAGGAGACTGCTGCTGGGGTAGGCTGATAATGGGCAGGCTGCATTGTGTGGATAATTCCTAATTGCCACAATCAGATCTCAGAATTTTTGTAGTTGCATTTAATTTCGCCAGTGAGCATTAGTCACATGCTGTTGCACAGACTTAATAATGCCAGAAGATTTGTTTAGACAACGTCCTACATTTTTTAACTTTAATCTTTCAGTAGTACTGTAACATATAGGAAAATTAGCAGTGTGGTGTTTCCTGCCCTTAGACACAACAAACCCTTTACTTATTCCTAATTTAAAAGCCTTCTAACTGCTCTGAGCAGGTCAGCATTCTAATATCACTTGTGGCTAAAGTAGAATCACTTGGTTTTTTTCTGGCCCTGCTTGAAAGGCCCTCAGTGTTGCCAAACCTATTGTAGCACATATTTGTGGATCAGCCAGTCATGAATGTTTTGTATTACATCAGTAATCCTTTTACTGAAAGCCTGTTTTGTTAGCAAATTAGCAGGTGCCAGCCACTCCTGGCTTATGGGAGCTGTGACAACACTGAAACCTTTTCAATTTTATTTCATGAGCGTGGTTCCACAGGCAAAAATCAGTGGCAGTCGAGCCCTAGACAGTCTCAAGTTTTGCCGTCATGATGCGACTGCTGGGGTTTTTTAATACCTGGAGCGTTGAGCTTAGGTTTTGCTGTAATTCTAAGTCATCATTTTTTCATTTATCAGTGAAGTTTTGCTATCCTGGAGGCTCGTTTTGGATGTAAAGTCAAGTAGGACATGAACTTTTAACAGAGATTAGGGCAAGAGTACTGCAGGACATGAAGTCTTCACAGAACTGGAGCTCTTTGCTCCAAGGCTTTTCTTCATTCCAGCACGTGTGCATCTGTCAGCCATTCCTTGCCTGTGTAAGGCTGCCTGTGGAGTGCTGAATTGGTGCAGACACCTTTGCATTGTCTGTAGCAGCTCTCTGTGCTGCCCTGGAAGAGCAGCAGGAGGGAGCTGGGCTGTTGAAGGCAGGCAGTGCCATTCTCCTGCAGGACCTCATCATTTTCTGCACTGGCAATCTCCATCCTGCTGCCTCAGCACTGGGAAGGAAGATAACATCCAGAATCAAGGCTTATGTCTCTTTCCTAAGAAGTGTTCTGTTTCTTTTGGGAAAACCTTGATTTGCTTCCATCTGCAAGGTCTTGGTGAGCCAGACCTTTCCCATTCCTGCGATTATCAACAGCCTTGATATGGATCCGTCCTTCTCTCTCCTTGGGTTAACGAGGAGGATCTGCATTCACAGGTTCTCTCACTGAAGCAGAAACACTTTGGAGCAGAGCTTCTGCCCTTAGAAAGATAAAACTGGCATTATACCCTTGAGAATGCCAGCCTTTGCAGAAGGGGAAGGAGTAGACGAGGCCGGTTTCTCACATTTCTGGGGAAGGTGGCTGTCGCCGTGGCCTTTCGTCACAGTGCCACCACCCTGCGGTCTGCTGGGAGGGAACCTGTGTTTCAGCCCTGTGTCTCCACGCTGTGAGTGCCATTCTCTGCATTAGCTCATCTTTTTAGCTCCCTCCGAGCCGTGTCTCGCTGGCTGCTGATGGGAATTTCTTTGGACAGGCAAGATTGCTGTGATTTCCCTGGATTCCAAAGCAGACTTCATCACTTCTCAGTGCACAGTGTCATCTGTTTCTCTACTGCTGGGGAAGGCTGTCCTGCAAGCAGCAGAGCTGTGGCTTATGAGATTTTTCCGGGCCAAAATAAAGAAGCATGAGCAGGAGGTGTTAATTGCCTCTAATTGGGAGGAAGAATGCAAGAGCTCATCAGCTGCCACTTTTGTCAGGGCTGCACGAGCAGAGCCCCCAGCAGTTCTGGTCTCCACGATCTGCCCGTCAGGGATGGGCAGAGCAGGAGCTTCACCGAGTTGCAGGAGTTGTGGGATCACACCCAGCTCTCCCCCCACCTATAGATCTCTTTCTCTTTGTTTGACCTGTTACTTCCAAAGTGCTCAGGCCACAATTTGCTGTCCATATGTGACTTCTCTGTGGAATGTTCTCCTTAAAACAGACCAGTGTTGAAACAAGACATCTTCATTTCAGAAATGTCTGCACACCACTTCCTGTGGCCTCTGTTCTGTTTGCTCACCCTGAGTCCTGCCCAGGGCTCCTTGGAACTGGAAGCTGTTGGATGCTGGCTCACCAAGCCAGTGGGACAAAGGAGTGGACAAAAGAAACCCATTTCAAGCTTGGAATTGCAGTTTGTTCAGATAAGAGACAAGGCAATGGTCTGGCAAGTGGTTGAAGCAAAACATCAAGAAAACACTTAAATTTTAATTAAGTCCAGTTTCTAAAAGTATATTTGCATCTTTTGGAGGTCTTAAATTACCTGCATTGCAAGAGTTGGCATCACAACTGCAGTCTCCTTCAAATAGCTGAATTACTGTATGTCCATTTTTAATTATTTGAGAGGAAACTGTGATACTTTCTCTGTGTGTCTGTAAGCAGCTTCTAGCCAGGGCTTTTAACAGCTACTGCTTAGATTTTTCTTTTTTTACAAGTATAATGTAGATAAAAGCAAACCTTCCTCTTCCCTGAGTGAAGGTGTAATTCTTTTTCTTGAAGTAGTAAAAAAAATGAAATTTTCTGTTTACTGGAGACAATGTTTCATTATGCTGATGTCACCTGGGATATTCTGTTATTATTCGCATCCTCATTTCTGGACTTTTACTTAGTAGTTTGAAACGTTACGCTGGAAACAGATTTTAAAAATAAATAAATAAGTAAACCCACTTCTGGTATCTTTACCAGCAGAAAAGGAAAATGTGCTGGTCTAATGGTGTCTTCAGCTTGTTCAGCCTGAACAACAGGTGTGTGTTTGCAGTGAAAACGGGAACGTGAATCTGTTTCCTTCCAGTTAGACAAATCAGGTATCGGTGTGATAGCAAGAAATTGAAGTTGCTGAAAATCATATAGAAAGCTGAGTTCTTTCAGAGCAAGGCTATCAGAGCATTAGGATCGTGGTGTGGTTTTGATTCTGGGGGTAGACAGCAGCCTGGCAGTGCCCTCAGATCAGAGTCTGCTGGTGCATGTCAGGCGTGGTCCAGGCAGGAAGGATCCAGCCCCGAGGGATCGCCGTGGGCTGGGGTCCAGGCCAGGGGAGTGCAGCGAGGATGCCCTCTGGAGCACCCAGTGCTGCTCAGCCTGGCACCACCCAGCCACAGTCACAGCTGGAATCCTCAGGTGCTGGGAATTACAGCTCCTGCTGCTCCCCTGCACCCCTGTGGAACAGCTGCAGGTAACGTGGTCATCGCTCAGCTCAGCACAGCTCAGCTCAGCTCAGCTCAGCACGTTCCCTCTCCCAGCTCAGGCTGTGGTGAAGAATGGCTGCCTACTGGAACCATCTGTTTCTTTCACTGGGAGTGATTTATAGGGAGGAACTGTTGGAGGGCAGGTGATTTATTGCTTATCAATAACAGTAAACACATGCTGCTTTACAATGACCGGAGTCTCTAATTTATTGTATTCTGTCTGTGAAGGTGTTATTTGTCTTGTGAACAGCTCGTCGTCTGCCAGTACCTGGAACATTCAACGTCTTTGGTTTCTCTGAACATCCATTTGGATAGCATTTGTTAGCAATCTAATATTGATGCTTTATAGCTTTACTACCTTTTGTCCTTTTAAAAGTTCAATCGATTAAAAACTTGAGAGTATTTTCTGAGCAGTTGCCAGCTTTGAAAATGATGGCAGACTGAATAATTGGCTCTTATTTTGTTGGAACTGGTCTTTGGGTTTTTGCTAGCAGTAGGAAGAAGGCATGCTGAGAATACCGGGTTAAGGTAGATGCTGGGAATACTTGCATTATTTTGGGTAAGCTGCTGGTGTGTGACTCTGTATAATTTATCATTTTATAGTGTTTCCTGACTTTGCTATGATCCTCTTAGGTTTATCTTCTTTTTTACTCCTGCCTTTTAAGCAGCTTGGTAAAGGTGTCAGATGCAGGCCTCTGCACAAATCTTTCTGTTCCTCCTTTCTCCTGGCCAAATTACTCAAGTGAGTAATTCGAGTTGGTTCCTGAGACACCAGAAGGTCTGTCTGCTTGGACAGGAGCAACAAAAGCTGTATTAGAGCGTGCACGTTTGTAGGTCATTTAAATGGCATTGCTGAAAATCAAATAATCTTGCGACTTCTATTGAATCATTATGAAACTTAGATTACATTCTTTAAGAGAGCAAGTTTCTCTGACCCTTGTGTGATGAATGAAGATTGATTGTTCAAAAAATTCATTTGAATATGTATAGTTTTGTGTGGAAGAAGAAAAAAGTTTGGTTAAAGTAGAGCTTTTTTCAATAACACTTTTCAAAGACTAAACCAAACACTCTGGGTGAATCTTCAGGGATTTCTCTGTCCAAATGTTTCTTCCCTTCATCTATCATGAACTCTCCTTTTTCCCAGTGGTGACTGGAATAAAAATTACTTCTCAGGCACTGATTTCTTCCAATAGTCTCACTTTGAACATAAAGTGAACTTACTTGCTAGGGCATTCATCAGTTTGAGAGATAAAGCCAGATCTGGGATGGCTGATTGATATCTCTGTCTAGGCCCTATGGAACCAGGGCAGATTCTTGGTTGGGAAGCAAGAAAACTTGAGATACCTGTTTCTGCTGTGCTGAAAATAAAATAAAGATTTCTTTCTGTGGGAGAGCATTAAGGCTACAATTATTATTTTTTTTTTATGTGAGGGAGGGAAACAAACTCGAATAAAAGGACTGTTTTTCTGACACCAGAAGGCAGTCCAGGAGAGACAGCTATTCACTTTCAAACCTGAATTGTGCCCCCATGGTATCTCCTGCTTATTGAGGAGGATCTCGAAGTGTATTACCTAGATGTAGTTCCACTGTGAAGTATGAGTTATAAGAAGAGACAGGTTTTTGTGATGTTTTATTCATTGGTTTTAAATGTCACCTGTCCTGATTCATAACATTGACATCCCTTGAATGGATTTCCTTTTTTTTTTTTTCCTCTTCAGCCATCTGCCAAGAATTTTTAAAGCTCTGTTAATTGTTTATGTCTCTTTTAAGCATTACCTTTCCAGCATATTTAGTGTGTTCTTCCCAGCAAATACTTGTGACATCTTTATTAAGGACAAATGGTTCATTCTGTCACCTTGTAGTCAAAACAATCTTTTTAAAAATAAGCAGCAGCTTGCTTCTCTCTTTTATTGTTTGTTAAGTGGTCTTGAATCTTCTGTGACATTTGCATGAGGAAGGCACTCTGAACCTCGCTGCAAACCTCATCGGATTCGTGGCTGTGTCAAACCACCAGCGTGATTCACAGCGAGTTCTGCGTATGTAGGTTTTATAAACCTTTCCAAATTCCCTTTATAACAACAAACAACAACCAAAAAAGAGTATATACCGCATTTGGTTTTAAAATTTGTTAGCAGTATTTAAAATTGATAAAAGGTACTTCAGAGACGTGACTCTTGTGTCTGCTGGGGAAGAGAATAGATTCCTGCTCTCTTCCATTTGGTAACAGGGTCATTGCTCACCACCTGCTTTCACTGTGCTGCAAACTGACACTGATTGCAAAGCACTTACTGCCACAACTTGCTGTCAAATTTTCATTTTTTGCTGTATTTTTGTATGTAGCGGGCCTTCTGTGACATGAGGCTTTTAGATGAAACTTGCAGCGAGTGGGAAGTAAAATGAGTTGCTGTAGTTTGTGTTGAATTGCTTAGGTCATAGCCCTTAATGGAGACTGAAATAATGTAACCTGAAATCGACTTCATCTCAGAGTGCTCAGACTTGTAAATTCAACATCCTGGACTATCTTTGAGGCCCCTCGCCTAATGCAGATGTAATCTGCTGAGACATTGACTGAAAGTTTTGCAGATGAACTGAGTAACTAACAGAACTTCATCCTGGGTCTGTGATCATTGGGTTTGTTCCACTTCTGCTGCGTGGTTAAGGTCAGGCTCTGCAACATGCATTTCTGCTTTGGGAGAGAGGGGAGAGGAATTAGTAACTGAAGGTGTGATGCTGGAAAAATACTCTCTGAGCACACTGAATTCTTTAGAAAACCTGTTTGAGCCTTGTTATGCCTTGAGATGTGTTTTCAGGGCTGGATGTGTTCTTGGCACGGCATCTCCCTTAAAGAAAGAACACTGCTGCTGAAACGAGATCTATTTGAAATGCTTCTGAAATCTTCTTCCAGCTCATCTGTCAGTGCAAATGTTTGTAAAGGGTAATGTAGCTTAAAAAGACAAGCTTGTCCAGGTTTTTCTCATCTGTAGCAAAAAGGGCTCCTTTTGGAGACTCTCTGCATGGAGAGTCTGTTATAGCTCCGGATTTCCTCCTGGGGGATGGAGCCTGGACCATCTGGAAAAGCTGGGGGATGAAGCCTCCATCAGGCCTCTGTGAACACTTTCCAATGGGCAGGGTCTCATCTGGCCAAGTGCCTGAAATGATGAATTGTGAGAAGAGCAAAGTTATCTCAGCTCTGACTGCTGGGCCTGGTGCATTTGACCTTGTGCAGCCTCTTCTTGTATTACTTTAAAACCTGCAGAAACATCAAGGCGTTGCCTATTGCCAGTGTAATCGGTGTGTGTAACTTTGGGGTATCTTAGATCAGATACTGGGGTGAAATCCTTCCCTGTGAGGGTGGGGAGGCCCTTGCACAGGTTGGCCAGAGCAGCTGTGGCTGCCCCTGGATCCCTGGAAGTGTCCAAGGCCAGGTTGGACGGGGCTTGGAGCAGCCTGGGACAGTGGAAGGTGTCCCTGCCCATGGCAGGGGGGGGGGCTGGGGGAGGTTTAAGGTCCCTTCCAACCCAAACCATTTTATGATTCATAATCAAAGCTTTGACCTTCAGGAAGAGGGAGAAAGAGCAGCTTAATACATATAGACTGGTACAGTCTGAGAGGAATATAATTCAGAAATTAAGTGTTTTAATTCCTCCTTGTTTTGTGTCCTGCCATCATGCAGGATCCTTATAAATGGATACCCAAGTAATAGTGAACAGCTGGGGAAACCTTTCATAGTGAATTGTGCAGGTTCATTCGAGATGGGTTTTGTGGAGATGGTTCACTTGGGGACCATCCTAAAAAATATTTGCCTCTTAAATATGAAATGCATGCCCCTGGTTTTAAAGACAACCACATGGACATGCAGCTATTCATTTTTTCAGAATTTCCTGAAAATCTCTGTAATTCAGTCTTTCCTCAGGAAGCTTTTCATTCTCTCTCCTGTCTTCTTTGCCTTCAAGTTGCAGCTGTTTCCTCCTTTCCCTCAGTGAAAGAGGGGAGGCAGAGCAGCGTTGGGCCAAGGTTTTGTAATAAGCCTCACTTTTGGGTAGACAAGGTGGGGTTTTCCTGGAAACAAACCCCTTTCAGCAGCTCTCCTGGAGCTGGAAATAAAATGGGAGACTGGAACTCAAAAATGTTTGTTGAAAAAAGCTTAATACTCTTAAGTGTTAAGATAAAGAGGCCCGAGTTATTTAAACCTGTAAAGGCTACTCGCCATGGCTGATGTAGTCTTAAGCCTTTGAAACTGAAACTGTGTTTTAAGCCTTCCCTGTGCCTTGCAGATTGGAGTGTGTGAAGTCTTCAGATATGTTAATGATGCTTCTTACTCCACATCATTAATAAAGGCTGTGTGCAAGTACTGATTTGGTGTTAATTAATTGGTTACCACTTCAGTTCCATTTGTGTTTCATAGTGAGCAGTGTTGTATGAATGAATCACTCTGAGTTCAGGTGTTGTTACTTCTTCAGTTGTTCTGCTTTATTCAGGATAAGTGATCCCGAATAAAGGAGCTAATTGTTAATCCTTCAGCAAGTAGAGCCCTTAAGGGAGAGAGGGGTGAAGGGTACCTGGGATTGGAAGGAAGCTCCTTTATGGATATATGTACCCTTCCTAGAAGAACTTAGTAAAACCTTTTGGATTTGTTAAAAAAAAAATTTGTTTGATTTAAAGGAATCAGCATTTTCTGACAGATTGCTCTTCTTAAAAAAAAAAGAGAAAAACTCCATGTTGGTCAGCTCTGTACTTAATAGTTGAGTTGTGCAGCTAGCCAGATCCTTGTGGCCTAATGACATGATTTATTTTAGCATGTTCAGAGGTATTTTTGTACTCTTACTTAAGAAAATTAAATCATAATCACTTAGAGAAGGAAAAAAACCCTGCTGTTTTTATTTAATCAAACCTCTGGCAAGCAAGTGCTTTTTAAAAGCAAACGGTACTCCTTTTTTCACTTTTTTTTTTTTTCCCTTGTCCAGACAGGCTGACCTTTTATCTTGGTTTGTAATTCAGTTACT
The DNA here is from genome assembly GCA_013398855.1 of Mohoua ochrocephala. NCBI lineage: Eukaryota > Metazoa > Chordata > Aves > Passeriformes > Acanthizidae > Mohoua > Mohoua ochrocephala. The sequence goes on from VZTA01013005.1 coordinate 721,905, forward strand.
GAAAAAAGAATAACAGTGAGATAACTTGTCTTTTGTGGTTATAGGATTAGTCATCCACTTTCTAAGTTTCTAAAGGATTTCAAGGTTTGGACTTCTTGAAGTTCAGTGCTGCAGAATAACACTGACACAATTTGTCATTCCCTTTGTTTAGATTAAGTGTGTACAGTGCTTGGGATGATTTTGGAAGTGAATGGGGCTATTCATACTCATAATTGACACTATGGCTAAAAAAGGAAATTTAATCTTGGAGCTTAGAAGATTAAAATGAATTGCTCTTTTTTTTAAAAGGCTTTATTTTTTTAATGACCACTCAGCACTCATATCAATGAGTAGACCTTTGGATGGGTTTTCTTCCTTAATAGTTCAGGACAATGCTGAGGGTAATAACAGCTTGCAGAGGTTCTACGGCTGTGCTGGCTGTGGCACCAAAACTTTCCTGAGCCTTGTAAGGATTGCAGTAGGGATTAGTGAAGTGCAGTTTTTGGCTAAGAGCAGCCCAGGGGTGCTGGTGTTGATCCAGGCTGTTGGTGTTGCCACAGTTCTGCAGTCCCTGCTCTCTGTAATTCTGTCTGGGTAGCCAGGGACAATGGGATGTTTGCTGTAATCCTCTGAAATAGGGGATTTTCTGATACCTTGCCAACAGCAAAGCTGCTCTCTGGTTCCTAAAGACTTTCGAGGAATAGGGGGAAGCTTGTGGGGAGGGTGGGAAGGCAGAGGTGCCTCTGAGCTGGTGAGGAGCAGCTGTGGGTCCGGAGCGTGCGCGTCTCTCCAGAGCAGCCGCAGGAATGGGCTGCTCAAGGTGTGACTGAGAAAGGTCCTTGCTGAACCAGCAGGATCAACATCGTGGGTGTAAATAGAGCCTGAAATAAGAGACAGTGGAGGAGCAAAGCTGTGGCAGCTCTTGCTGGAGAAGGGCGGGGGCCTCAGTAGAGCCATCCCAAACACTTCACTGGAGAGGCCCTGGGTCTCTGATACAACTCTCTATCAAGATGCACTTCTCCAGTTCAGCTGGGGATCAAAAGCTGAGTGTGGGGTAGTGTCCATCTTTTCTCCCACAAAAAGCGGTGCTGTGATTGCACTTCAATATTTAACTGGCTTAAGCTGACTTGACCTCTGGGTCGTGTGATGATCTCATTGAAGGTGGTGTTTCTTTGTGGAAAGCCGTCTGCTGTTCAGGTGAGGTGGCCTGAGAACGGTCTCCAGATGTGCACTGATCACAGCTCCTGTTCTCTTTCTTTGGGAAGTTGTAGCTGCAGTGCTGTTTTGGCTGGTGCTGGCTGCTGCAGCCCATGATGTGTTTTGCCAGTACATTGCCTAAATAATTAAGGTGCGTTAAAAGCAGAAGCTTGTGCTGCTGAGACTTATTTTTCAAATCTTTTGAAAGATTAATATCCGTATTTTTAATCTTGCATGAAATCCCGCAACGAGTGCATTTCATCCACTGCTTTCATAACAGCGAGAAACTTCACTGACATGTTGATGCTAAAAGGGAGGGAAATCAAGATAATTAGTGCTTGTGTAGGCACAAGGGCTCGTTCTGATTCACTGCAGCCCCTCTGTAGCATGGCTGCTTGACGGATCTGTGAAGTTGTAGGGACCTGATGGATGAGGAAAAATGGTCAGAAAGTGCCAGTAGGTCCTTGTGCCCTTTGCATTTGACAGCTTAAAGTGAATAAATAGTTAATGCCTGCTCATACATTACATCAAGGCTTCCTTGTGCTGGAAACGTAAATGAGAACAAGGCACTTAATTTTTAGAGTAGTGATTGAAAGTATGCCAAGTGGTATTGAGGCAGCATTTCAGGAAAAATGCTATGGGAAAAAATGGCATGCTGTTCCAACACCAATTTATATCACCATCTTCAAGATCTAAAGTCTGCAGCGCTGCTTAGCATGAGAAATTACCTTCTACGTTTAATTTTGGCCAGAGAAATTGAGGATGGTTTTGTTTTTCAGGTTTAAAAAAAGTGCATAGTACTTTTGAGTAATCTGTGTCCTCAGAGTGTATTTCATAGGAGCATTTAGTCGGTACCTTGTTTAACCAGTCTTTCGAGTTACGGGAAGCTAATTCCAGGGTGATCTCAGCTCTCACACTCATCAGAGCCCACGTTCATGAATCCTTGAGTTCTGACAGCCCTCCCTGGCTCGTGGTCTCTGTAGCACCACTGCAGGCTGAGCTCTGCCCCAGGGTGGTTGCTGCAAACAGCCACAGCCAGTGGCATCCGATGGGAGAGCTCCTTCCAAAAATAAAACTCTGGTTGAGGAGGTGACAGAAGAAAAGTTCGGGAGTTGAGGTGGATACACATCAAACTGATCTGCAGGGTTCTGGAGAAGGAAGTGGGAGCCTGCCCTTGGTTTTATCAGCAGGGAAGCATCGTGATAGCCTTGGTGATAGCCAAGGTCAGGTGAAGCAAGAGTTTAATTGTTCTCTGTGAAGAGCCTCTCTTCCCAAAGGACACCTGAACACTTAATTGACGACTTGTAGGCATTGTTTTATGCTTGTCTCTGATCTGTAGCCACTTCTGCTGTCGAGTGTGATCATCAACAGCCTCCCTTGAGGGGCTTCCACGCAATTGTAGTCCCAGTTGGTTGTTCTGGTTTTGTTTTTCCAAAGTAGACTGTTGCTACTCTATTACCGTGGTGGTACTTTTCATTATCTCTAACAGCGAATTCCTATTTGGCATTTAATGTTTAGCATAGCTTGGGTGACTTGATTTGGGTAAAACCCCTTCTCGAGCCACGTTTAGAGTTTGCCTGTCTAAATACACCAAATAAACGATGGGTTGTGCTCCCTGCTGATGGGATTGATGAGTTTCTTGGCGGGGGGGGGATTTAATCACTGGGTGTGCAGTCAAGAACTGTTAGATTGCAGCATAAAACTAGGCTTAAAAGGAAGCTATAACAATAAAAACTGTGCTAAATAGACAATTAATTTGTTTTCTCTCTAGCTCCCATCTAGCTCGTATCTTTTCTACTAAGAATTTATTTCACTGTGTAGCGTGGGAAGCTGGAATTTTATTACTTCTGTATTTTAGTCTTCAAACTCCCACTGCCCCTTATGAAGTGATAATTGCTGAAGCCAGTTTTTCTAAAGGCTATATAAAACTTAAAAGTTTGACATCAAGTTATGTTGAGCAGTACATGCCACCTGGAATATCTGGGTGAAAGGCAGGCAGGAGGATTGCTGCAGCTGGGTGTTTTCTTTCTAAAAAGCCACAGGCTCTTGGTAGCAGTGGGAGGATATTCGGAAAATACCCCGAGCATGTGGAAGACAAGTGTTCAAACTCACAGAAATTAGGGTAGAGGGATATGACTAAAGGGCTAAGGAAGAAGAGAACAACTTCCTAGTTTTGTTTGTAGGATTGGCTGTAGTATCAAGACTTGAAAATATCCTCCTTCTGAAAAACTGTTCAAAGGCTTTCACCGCGAGGAAAGTAACTTCATCTCACCAGTGTCACACATATCCCAGTTTTGTTCCAGAAGTCTGGGTCCATCTGCATGTTTGAAAAGCAATGGTAGAAAAGCTGCATCCCCACCCAGGGGATGGAGGGTTCCTGTTTGGCACAAGCCTCAAGAATTTCAAAGACAGTGTTTGAAAGCAAAGCCCAGATAGCTTGAAACGTTGCAGACATGCAAAGAAAAGGCTTTGTGCTAAATGCAGGGATCAAATTCAGTGCCAGTGAGTAAAAAGAAAGTTTCAGGAGGAACATGTTTTCCACTTGCCCCAAGATAATATTTTTTGATTCCTGTGCAGTCAGTGAGCTAGAGCTTGGCCAGGACTCTTTGTTGGGGGAGAAACGTGTGAAAGCTGCTGGGAAACAGCTTGTTTGATGCTTGTAATTCATGCAGCAAGGGGATTTTGCTGGCAGTGTTTTTGCTAGAGGAGCAGCTAAGAATGATAGCTGGAGTGCCTCGGGGGTTACTGGACGGCCGTATTTATGTCAGTAGTGCAGGCTGCTCCAGGGGTGACCTTGTGCTGCTCAAGGGCTGCTGAGGGACCAGAGGATGTGCCAAGTCCCAAACTGGCCAAGCTACAGACCTTGCTGTAGGCAAACCAGCACGGGTGCTGCTCGGTGCGAGGGCTGTGGGTACTGAGAGGACTGTGATAAATCATTTGCATCAGCTTCTAATTGAAAAAGTTTTCACCGTTTGGGGGTTTTGTTTGATTTTCGTGGGGACAGGGAGAGGCTGAGTTAATTCTCTAGGCTTTGTGTTTTACGACGGATTTTTTTTGGTTTACGTGAAACAGAAATCTGGCATGGTCTGTTTAAAAATACCATGGCAGGGTTTGGGGCTGTGTCCTGCTTAGGGCAGAACAGCAGAGGTATAAAGTTCAGACCATGGTGCCCTTGAATATCAAACCTGTGGCTGTGTCTAACATGTCTGCAGAGAGCTTATATTTATTCTCCTTTTGCTGCCTAGGTTCATTTACATTCAGCAGAATATCATGTTGCTGTGACACTTTACCTGACTGTAAGAAATGCAAGTGGGGTTTTTTTTCCCCCCGTCTTTTTAAAATGCTGATTTGAAAGAACTGCAACTCAGAAACTGTTTGCTGAGTTGAACATTATTTAGAGGGGTAGTTGTCTGCAAATCTGTCAGAAATGCTGACAAAGGAATGTCATGAATAGCTTACAAATCTTCTCCTTGAGGAAGAAATTGTATTTCAAATGATCTGTTCCTGATTTGTCCATCGCTACCGCGTAGGCGTAGAAAGGCTGTAGGTTATGTCCTTCCAAAGGATGTAATTATGTGTGTGTCCTTCTGAATTATACAGTAGGAATCATCAGCATATTAAAACAAGATGTTGCTGTCAGCGGTGTCTGAGGAAAACAAACAGCACGGCCGTGGGTGAGAGGCTTTCAGATGAACGCTTCCACCTCTGACGTTTGTCTTCAGGTGGGCATTTCTGCAGAGTTAAGATCGTTCTCAAAACCTCGAGTAAGACTACAACTGTTAATCAAATGGTTAAAAATTAGCTTTCTCAACATACAAGCTCGCTGGAAGAGTTTCACTGTGCTGCCTCCTCACCATTTTGATAGATTTGTTTGGCCAACCTTAGAACAAGTATTTTTGATCCGGCTTTACATTTGAAATGAGATTCCTGCCTTTAAAAGTTTGTCTTAGGTATTTGATCAGCACGGACAAAAATAGATACCTTTTACACAGACAGTTAGACTTCTTAGAGCAGAGGAATTGCTGAGAAGTGAGGAGAGGAATGGGACTGAGCCCGTGGCTAAAACCAGCTCTAATTGCAGCTGCTCAGTGCTGAGACTTTACCCCGAGTAACCGTCTGTCATGAGATGCTGTCCTTGTCCTTCTTGTCTTATTTTGCCCCTGGCGTTTCTCTAAGAGAATAATGTCAGTGTCCCAGGAGTGCACTGCTGCAGAAACGGATATACTGGAGTCTAAAACTTCATTTCTGGAGAAAGTCTGTCTGTGGCATTGGCTTACAGTGAAATGCCAGGCAGCAAAGTGAAATGGAGACCAGCACATTTTGAACAGGTTTTTTTTTTTTTCCCCTTCTAAAGATGTGTGTGTGAGGGGAAGGACAGGCTGAGTAATTGCCCAGGCCAGGTCCCCGGGCTCTTGCTGTCGCAGCCTGAGGCACAGCAGGAGCAGAGGGCTGGGTGTCCCCTGCTCTGCGTGGCTCTCGTGGCTCTCATTAACCATTGGGGACCTGTCAGTCTCCCATCAGCTCGTCTGGGCTGAGCAGTCACCTCCTGGACCTTTCACCAGTGCTGCCCTTTGGCTTCTCCACCTCTTCCAGCAGTAGCGTGGAATTCACAGCCAGGGGGCTGTTATTGCAGATGAAAACTCTGCAATTAGTGCATCCTCACTGGCACGGCGCTGCACACAGGATGCTCCTGTGCTCCCAGATTCCTGCACCACATGGACTTGCCTCCCTCCCTTCTCCCACCATCCCCGTCGTGTTTAACCCGTGATCAGGCTCCGTAAGCAGCCACTTTGTGTCATGCAGGTAACCCACTTACTTCATATTATTATAAATCTGTGGGCTCTGCCCACTCCAGACTTAGCTGTGCTCCAGCATCTTCCATACTGTTTAGCCATCTGTCCTGACAAACACAGTCCCGGGAGTTGTCAAAGCTGTTGTGTCCCTTGGCAAGCAGCTCTTACACTCTGCAGGGAGACTTTGTGTGTTGGTGTCCACAAAGGATGTCCCGTGGTGCTCCATCCTGTTCAAGGACAGCAGTAGGGCAGTGTTTTCTCACTGCCACGTGTTCTGGAGAGACCATCGCTCTGCATCTGCTCTGCCAGCTCAGGCACTTTGTCTCTGGCCCTAAGCAGCACCCAGCACTTCACGAGGATGGCAGAGAAGGCTCAAAGGGCATCCCTGGAAGATTGCAGCCCTAGGGCAATTTCTGACATCTAATAGTTGGCTTAAGCCTTGAGCAAGGTGTTTTAGATGTGTTCCAATGCTCTCTTTAAGCAGTCCAGCACTGGGAGAGCTGCAGCTGCCTAGTATATGTATTCAGTCCTTGTATTAATATTTTCTTCTGGTTTGCATTTTTATTTGACTTTTCAATTCCCTAGACTGTGAGGAAGTGGAATGTTGAATAATTACCTGCTCCTTAATAAATTAGTGTGAAAAGGCAACCGGTGCCATGCATCAACTTAAACTGCTGTCTGTTAAAGTTGCATTAATGTGTATAAATAATATATATCTTTGTGGAGGAAGTGCTTTGTCTTTCTAATGAACAGTTGCCTGATTGGAAAGGCTGAAAGACTGTATACCCTGGGCAGAAAGGTTGTTTTACATGTGCCTGGATTATTAAAATGGATTTGTGATCCTGAAACAGCAACTGTTTTGCAGAATATGCTAAAGAACTTCAAAAGACACTGTGAGAAATCAGGTAGCAGGTGACTTTGTGATTTAGGGACTGGTATCTCTTCCACCTCAGGAAAAGGGACCAGAATTTCCGTATCTTAGTTTTCAGGAGTGATGCAAACTGCCATTAAACATTCATTTGTTGCCTTATAGTAGGCAGCAAACATTTCACTGCGTGTTTTGGTTCAGAAATGGCTTGAAGAATAACCATGACAGCTGACTAATTAACAGCTAAACTAGGACAGCCCCACTTGCATGAAAATAAGTCACTTAATTATGACATTTGTTGAAAGCAAAAAAAAAAAAATTGACAGTTCTTTGTGCACGAGAAAAAACCCAAATTATTTTGCATATTCTTAGCATCCACAGCAGGTGCTCACTGATAGCAGGTGCTGCACAGTCATTTCTGTCCTGCTGCAGTGCCTGTAAAACAATCTCTCTTGTGGTCACTTGGTCTTGGATGGGAAAAGGACTGGTGCTTAAGTGAACATCTGAAGCACTTCCAGTGTCCATATTTTTAACATTGTACTAAAATCCTGTCTGTTCCACAGGTTGTAATATTATAACATTACATAAAAGGTGCAGCTGTGGACAATGTAGGCTGTCCCAGGCCACACTTGGCATCTGTAATCACGGAGCAAAACTTCTCCGTGCCAGTTCTGAGCAAATTGGCACAGACGAGAGAGCCAGTTAAACAAAGGGCAGGCAGAGGGAGAATTCGGGGAGAGGGGGCTTGTCCAGATGAGCCTGACATCTTCACGTGTACAGGAAAATACAAATTGTGCCTGCATATTTTATCGGTACGAGGCTGACCCAAAGTGACCTGGTGTGTGTTTGTGCTCTGGGATTTCTGGTGCAGCAGAGTCTGAACTCCTCACCACGACTGAGATTCAGCCTGATTGTACATAATTGCCTTTTTTTTTTTAACATGCAGCTTTTGTCAATGATATGATTTTCTTCCTGTTCCCTCTGTCTCCTTTTTGTCATTTAGCATAAGGAGGTTTAGTTGCAAGAAAAGGGGAGGAGAAGGGAACTTTGCTTTCCTTCCATCTCAGTGCAGCATTTCTGCCCTAAGCCTGCAAAACGAAGCATTAGAAAAGCAACTCCGTGGGGGAAACGTTTCACTGGTTGGTTGTGTGCTCACACTGCCAGTAACCAGAGCGTGTAATGTACCTGTGAAATGAGCAGGAGCAGTATCCTGAGGCTCACTGAGAGCAGCAGCCTGGAGCAGAACCCTTCGTGTCTCTCCCTGCTGGAAGATGCGCTGTGGCCGTCAGAGGAGCAGCGGGATCCCTGCAGGTGTGTGGGCGGTGGCTGCACTGATGCCAGTGTCTGTTCCTCTTTTGTCTCCCTGCTAGCTGAAGACTTGGAGCGTGGATGAGCTTCAGAAGAGGCTCTCTGCCCTGGACCCCATGATGGAGCAGGAGATCGAGGAGATTCGCCAGAAGTACCAATCCAAGCGGCAGCCGATCCTCGATGCCATCGAAGCCAAGAAGCGGCGGCAGCAGAACTTCTGAGCCACGGGTAGAATGTTCTTCCATCCTCAAACAATCAGCCCCTTGCTTTTATGACTACTGAACAGATTGATTTCTATTGAAATATGCTAGCAAAATAGAGGGCAATACTTCTGCTCGTTTATTTTTCCATAGCACCTTTGTGAACTCAGGAATGCCATTACGTGGAAAATCCTGATTGTATGTTTTAATGTTAGACATATATTTAAAACATTATTCCACAAGAGTTCTGTTACTGTTTTTAGGAGGATTGTTTTTAAACCAGAGGAACCAGATAGAAATAGGCTAATGAAAGATGGCTCACTCTCTTTCCAACTGAACTTTCAGGAGTCCTTTTTGGTTTAAGTTCATACAGATTGTTGTCTGTAACAGCTGATTTGTTTGTGGGTTTTTTGTTTGTGTTTTCCTTCGTGAATGCACAGACTGCATTCAGTTTCAAGCTGTTAACTGTTTCTACTGTTAAGGTACTGATAGGTTTTAGGTCACTGAAGAGAGCAGGTGAGAACATGTTCAAACTGTTCCAGCCTTTTGGAAGAAACTTAAATCTCAGTTTTTAAAAAGCCTGTAATAAGCCCCATGCCTTACACTGTGTGCTTTAAGCAAGTGTGATTTCTTCAAGACCTCAGTTTTGTCCTCGTTTTGTGTACTTTATGAATTTATACGAGTAGGTAAAGCATGTTGTGCCTCCATAAGAAATGACATTCTCTAATTTAAAATCCACACCCACTTAAAACCAAAAGCCAGTCAGCGATCTGATACCCCTTTGTCTGTCTGTTTGGAAATGTCCTTCAGGGAGACCCTGCTGAGAATGGAGTTCTGGGAAAAGGAAACAGCATTTGAATGGGTGGAAGTTGTGTGAACCTCTCTCAGGAATTAGGTACTTCGGCTGTGTCTGAGAGGACTTAAAAATCTCCACAGCTTGTGAAATATTTTATAGGCTTCATTTCAAATTTACATCTTTAGATGCTTGAATAAAAACTTGATTTCACAATCCTTCACATTTCTGCAAGGTTTAGCACATCAGGAGAGTTGAACTGAAAGTAAAGACTGTTGAATTAACAAAGATGTGCATTTTTGGTGGTGGAGCAAAGGTGGAGTCGATCTGGATGAGAAGACAATTACCAATGTCCTGCTGGAAGAGAGTTCAGTCTCTTCCAGTTCCTCTGGATGCTCTTGTGTTGTTTTTTTGTTTTAATTTCCCTGCCATCCCTGCCCAGCATAGCCCAATCAGCCGCAATGCCCCGAGCACGTACAATCGCTGTGAGGATGGTGCAATCGGCTCCCATCAGAGCAGAGAGTGAAACAGAGCCTGTTTGCAGGGCAGAGACTGAATGCCTCTGCCCCGTGGGCTGGAACAGCAGAGCTGTGTCGTTTTAGGTGTTCCCAGCACGTGATGGAATGTTTGGACACCAGGAGCGAGTGTTTCTACCAATATATTTTTATTTCGCTCTGATAGAGGGAGCAGTTTCCACGTCGTGCTTCTGAGCTAGGCCTTGGTACATCACCTAGAGGATTAAACAGCAGTGTCTCCTGAATCAAATGCTGCTACAGAAGTGACGTGTTTGTTTCGTGTTTCTGTTGGGTCTCGTTTCCCCGCTGGAGCAGGCTCTTGGCTACTGCTCACAGTTCTGCTCCACAGCTGTGAAAGGAACCAAGCCATTCTTACCCTCTGCAGGGCTCCTTGCACCGGTTTGCCTCAGCTCGATAAAGCAGCGGGATCCCAGCTGTCCCTAAGGGAAACGGAGGCAGTAAGCAGTGTATGTAGGGTGCTGCAGGAGGAGGACATCCTGGGATAACCAGCAATCTGATAGCCTCAGGTGCTGGGAAACATCAGGGCTCGTGCCGTGCTCATCTGGAATCTGTGCAATAGGCTTTGCCTTAACCGTGTCTTTGGGATGAGCAGCTTTCATGAGCATCCTTCGCATCAAAGAAACTCCCCCAGCTTAGGAGGGAGCTCTCTGGTCAGTGTTGGATCTTGTATGAGGCACTTGGATGGATCTGGCCCAGCACCTCTGGCGTGACAGACGCGGGGATCTGTGACGCGGTGAATTGCGCGCTGCCCGCGCGTGGCGTGGGTCAGGCCTGCTCTGCTGGAAGGAGTCCTTCCTCTGCACTGTGTAGGGAACTCTGTAGAGATCAGAGGGCATTAGAAACTCCAACTTTTAGGTGAAACACCACGGGGTGGTGTCTATTTACAGAATATGCAACCTGTGACTGCTGTAACTGAATGTAAGCACTCTTGAAATACTCTGCTTTGCTGACGTGATTGTCTTAAAATATAGCAAACGAACCAAAATAACTAAAACTGGTCCAATGGCTTAACTGTCTTTGAACCTTTCTTAAATGCTTGCAGTGGGTGAGACTTAAAGATGTTTCTTGCACTTGGAGCTGTAATGCAGAGGAATTATTTTCTCCTTCACTGATTTTCAATTTGTTAGAGAAAATATTTCCCTTTTTGGTCCCTTTGTAGAATGTCTGGGAGCACAGTACCTGTTCATTTCTCAAAGTCCTCCGAGCTGAGACCAAGGCTGGTACCATAAGGGAAGGCTGTTTTGATAAAGTTTTAAGCAAAAAATCTTGCTTAATGGTGAAGCTGCATTCATGTGCTCCTTGGGTCCATCTGCATTGTGGAAAGGGTTCTGGACAAACCATTCTCTTTGCTTCTAAAACCCAGAGATACTGATGGTGTCGGTTATGTGAGACTTACAAATGTGAAGTTCGTAGCTTTAACTTTTTTTGTAACAAAGAAATTAGCAACACTGGCATAAACTGCTGACTTGAAATGCTGTTTTGTAAGATCTGGCTGTTTGTATATAATAGTGTTGGGTCTTTAGTTTGTATATGTATGAAACAGTAACTTTTATTGCATTCCTCTCAGTTTGATACAGGAGATTTTGTTTGATCTTCCTCAAATATCTTGCCTTATTTGTTCAAAGGGGCAAATAAACTGTCCCTACCTGAGAGCATCAGTGTCGTGACTCATATTTATGCATTAAAATACTTTGGGGTGTTATTGTCTATCAGGACAAGTTTTAGCACGAGGTAGCTCTAGTCAGCCAATGTTATGCAACATTCTGGAGGAGAGTACAAGCTTTCCAGGAGCACAGTGAACATGTCAGACACATTTCAAAACGTTACCAATTCTGCAGCTCGTGGGGAGATTGCTTGAGCAGAGGGGCAGCTCCATGTGCTGGCAGCTCTGTGGGGGTTCAGAGGTGATGCTCAGGCGGTTCCAGCAGCGAGGAGCAGGAGCAGCCCTGCCTGGAGCTCCAGTCACGCGGGAGGGATGTTTGCCCCACGGTAGATGGGGATGCTGAGCTCTGCTGTAGGTTCTTGCTGTCTCTGCAGCAACTTCCCCGAGCCTGCAGGCAGGTTTGGGGCTAGGTGCATATCAATTCATCCACCTTCCTACACAACAGGTGAGGCTAGAGGCTCGCTCCTAATTCTGGCTCACTTGCTGCACTTTGAGCTTTCTAGCTCAGAAAAAGATGAAGCTGACAGTGAGTGGGTGCTGCCTTCCAATGGTGAACTGTTGGCTTCGATGTGGTTTCCCTGAGCAGTTACTAAATCTGTCCTGGAGGGATGACTAACTGGAGCAGAGACAGAATTCATTCAGGAGTCAGCTTTGGTTAGCAATTCCGGAAGAAACAAAATAGATCTGAGATTTTAAATGTTGGGAAGGAGCATGGAAATCAAAGGGAGGGAGCCTGCTGGTTTTTCTAGTAACTGGGAAAGCCTGGAGCTCTCACGTATTCTCAGCAACATTACCAGGATACTGTGGAGCCCCAGAACAAAGGGAGGGAGGGTTGTGCAGCCCTACCAGGGAGTTCTGTGTGCACTCCCTCTGTGCTGGCAGCTCTGCACCTGCTGCACAAACTTCTGCATGTGACCAACAAACCCAACAACAGGTACCCATGAGCCGGGACTGATGTTTAGCCTTGGTTTTCGCCCCCGTAAGGGAAAAAGTCAGCTGTCCACTAAGCCCATAGCACCAGCAGTTTTTCATAATTATTAGCACTAAGGTACAGGGGCTGCTGGGCCAGTGTCCTTTTTGTCCAGCTACTCATTTCCTATACCCTCATTTTGTACCATTTCCTGCTGTCCACAGGCCAAAAGAGTCTGAGCTTGGATAAATGCTTTGAGCGTTGGCTGACAGCCCTGCCTCGAGAGCTGACAATTTTTCATTTCGCTAATCATTTTGGCAAAATTTTGAAGAGTCAAACCAGGAAATACCCATCAGCTCTTTCCAGACTGAAAGTTAATTGCTCTTTAATTTAAGAGCCCAGGAAGAAAGCCAATGTGTTTAAAAACTTTGAAACAATTCAATTCCATCTACGAAGGACTGTCCTGCTCCCCTCTAGGTTGTTGTTGTCCAAATCAATACAGTGCTGGACGTGGAGGGAGCCCAGAGTCCCTGAGTCCCATCCTGAGTGGTCCCAGCAGCCTCTTGCAGCCCTGTCTGTGCACAGTCAGCAGACAGCTGAGCTGTAGGGTGGATTTTCCTCAGCCCGAGGGGCTCACAAGCTCTGGACCATCATTCCTTCACCACAGAGAGCATGGTCTTGAAAGAAACCTGGGGCAGTTTTTCCCACTCGGCTGCTCTCACCAGACTCGAGGTCTGGATGTGAACATGCATTGCTGGTGCTGTGCCTCCCTGCACGCCTGACCTGTGGTTTTTATTCCCTGAAATGGTGTGACCTGTCTGGGCATATTCGGTTAATTTAATTCCATGCCTTCGAGGCTGCTCATTTGGCTTTCTCAGATGGTCAGAATGGAAGTCTTGATTTTTTGTTTCCTACAACTGAGTTAACAGCTTGGGTTCAGATAAAGGCTAAAGTGAACCCATAAGTTCATGCAGACGTTGGGGCTGTCTCACTACAAGGCAAAAGTGGTTTAGCATTATTTTGTAAAAAAAAAAAAATGGAATTACTGCACTGTTTGTCTGTACTGATCTCCTTGCATAGTTCAGCAAATAGAAGTAACGCTGATTTAACATGTCAAGCAGTGTGCTCAAGCAATGAGATCTGATTTTTGCTGAGGTCGGCAGGGCTGTAGGAATCTGTGAGCAGGAGAGATCCCAGAAACGCTGCCAGTGAGGAGTCTTTCCTTCCTACAGATGAAGCGCTTTAAAATCTCCTGGTTTTCTAATTACCAGCCGAGCGCACAGACCGTGCTCGGGGTAGTCATGGATCTGAAAGTTGGCAAAGGAAAAGAAGTTAAAAAAAGGTAGTGAAGTTTACTTTGTCTCTTTGAGCAGAGTTGTCTAATTCTCAGCTGCATTAAATAGCTTAATAAGGTCACTCCTTAATCACCGTTCCCTGGAGGCAAGAGAGTCATGCTTTAGTCAATCATTTTCTGAATGTGGAAAGCAGCTTTGTAGGAATAACCTGATAAAGTGTGTAATTGATTTACCCACTGTATCAAATGAAAATGCAGCCACTCAGGAAAACTGATTAGGGATTAGCAAAAGAACATGAGTTCCCTACTTGCCTTAGAAATAGTAAGTCAGGCCCGTCCTGGCAGCCCGGTGCTGCACAGCCGTGTCTCACTGGGGAGCGTGGGCTGTGCTCACCCACTCTGCTGCTGGGCACCTTCCTGCACCCGGCTCTTCCCTGCTCTGCACAGCTCGAGCTCTGCGAGATCTGCCTGCACAGCAGTGGGAGGATTTTCCTAGTGCACTTACTCAGAGCCATACAAATCCTAATGTCTTCACAGAGAGCAGGAGGCTAAAAAAAGAAAACATCTTTCGTGGCTTTCCCAAACCCGAGCGCGGAGCTCTCGTGCACCAGCCCCCTCTGATGTGCCTCTGCGCTGTGGCAGAGGGGCTCACAGGAGATCCTGCCTTGCTTACAGCCCCCAAGGTAGGGGAGCTTTTGCCTTGGAATGATCAGCAGCATGTGGATTTTTAATTTTTTTAGTGGAAAAGCTCTCAAAGGAATAAAGATTAAACTCTGTTTTTATCCCTGACTCCTATCACGCCCAGCAGAGGAATGCACCTGACACAGAGAGCAGTGGTCCTGTCCTCTCCAGCCAGCCCCTGCAGAGCAACAGCCTGGAGACACCTCCCTCATTTCAGAGCATTAGAGAGGCCACATCTGGATTCTCTCCCTCCCAGCTGTGATGCCTGGCTCCCTGTGTGGCTTCTCCCAGAGCCCACCAGCCCACCCTTCCCCCATACCCCATGGATGCCTCATTCATTGAGCCTCAGGAAGGTCGGTTCTCCGAACCGCTCCAGCCAGGATGAGAGCAGTGGTCCGGGCATGAGGCCCAACTGTCTGCACACCCATTCAGAGCAGGGGTGAGGTGGGAACTCTGCTGTGCTCCAAGGTGGTGCTGGAGCTGGCTGACAGGGACCTGCAGAGCTGTGGGAGCAGCTCGGCTGCTCCTGCTCACCTCGACCCAGCCCTGGCTCAGCCCGTGGGCTGCACCAGCACATCCAGCTGCCACGAAACAGAAACCAGCATCCACAGCAGATCACCGAGGTCTTTAATAAAATATACAGTATGCATCCCATGCATAGATAGAAAATTAATTTACATGCTCCTAATTATTTGCATAATGCTTTTTCATTAATAGATGTCATTTACTCTTCACGTTTGAATACATTTTGCTACTGGAATATTGATGTTGAGAAGGGGAAAGTCCTTCCTGTATTCAAGTAACAGTGCAGCAGGAGCTGGCCGGAGCAGAGGGTGCTGCTCTCCAGTCCCAGCTCCCAGCAGGAGTAAGCGCGGAGCGGACCACGAACCGTCGGTACTGGAAGACTTGATGATGCCAGAAGCGTGAGCACCCTCCCATCCCACACTGCTGTTCCTTGGGGACCCTCCCTGAGTCCCACTGGGGTTTGGAAAGGCTGGACCTGCACCGGTGGTGGTTTGGCTTTCCTTGCCCGTGACCAGCAGATCGCTACAGGCAGAGCCAGCACCAGCACCTGCGGCTGTGCTGAAACCCAGCCAGGACAACCAGCAGCAAACCCCACGATCCAGGTACCTGGGGTCATCCTGCAGCCATCAATATGTGTTTGAGGTGATTTGGGATTGCGGGATGCACGTTTCTCCTGCTCGGAACAGGCATTGCTGGGTGCAGTCCTCTGTGTGCAATGGAGCTGCACGATTGCCAAACAGAGAACGGGGGCTGGGGGGGCGAGGAAAAGCTCTGTAGGGGATTAATGCTGTGCTGGGAGCAGCCCCAAAAGTGCTCAGGTGGGCTGGGGGGCCAGGCAGGAAGGGGCTTTGGTGCTCCAGGCCCACCTCCCTGCCCGGCTGTGAGGTGCTCAGGGGCTGCGGTGACAAGGAGCAGTGCAAGGTCCCCTCTGCCCCAGCTCTCTCCCCGCAGAAGGAAGGTGACTGCAGCGGCACCTGCGGAGCTCAGCTCCCTCTGGGGACAGCTGGGGCAGTGTGACCCCCTCCTTACAGCCCTCCTGCCCCTGCCTGGCCCTGAGACAGGGAGGGAAGAGGCAGAATTAAGCCAGGCTGGGGGCTGTGGCGAGGGAGACCAGGGCTTGGGGGACAGCCCCACTGGGACTGGCTCCTCATTTCCCCCAACTTGATCCCCTCTGACTGCTGCTGCCTCAGAGGACAGTGTTCCTTCTGCCTGGTCGTCCCCAGCTGGTGTCCCTCCCCCATGCATGGGCAGTGCTCCCAGCTGTGCCCCACTCCCAGGACAGCCCCAGCCCCAGATCCCTGGAGGTCCCAGCAGTGGCAGTGCAGGAGAGCAGATAAATCCTGGCTGCAATGGAAAGAAGGTGAGGTTCAGTCGGTCCCACTGCAGGGGCTGGGGACCATGGGGCTCACCCTGAGCTGGACACTACCTCTCCTCCCATACAGACTCAGTCCCAGGCCCCTTTCCTGTGTGGCTGGGGGGGGACAATTGAGCCTTTTGAGGCTGTTTCCAGCTGGGGGTAGGACAAGGCTGGGGCTGGAATTGTCGCCGACCTGGCCCAGGGTCTGTAAAGGCTGCCAGCCTGGTTGAGGGCTGCCTCACCCTTGAGCTATTTAACCGCACCCTGGGCAATACAAAACCTCAGGGCAGAGGAAAATCCCCCTCCATACAGCTGGGGCAGTGCCTGAGCAGGGGTCACTTGTATTTCTTATTTTCTGCCTCCCTTTCTGGCAGGGGTATACCCAGCACCACAACCTCCCTTTGCAGCCACGGGTGAGCAGGGTGAAGGCTGAGACACGTCCAGGCAGGCGCAGGGTCTGGAAGCAGCCAGCACCCTTTGGGCATCTCCTCCAAGCCCTCCTGTCCTTCGCAGGGCAGGGGCGATGCCGGCCGTGGCTCCTCCGCCGTGTCCCGGTGCCGTGCTCCCTGTGAGCAGGCAGGTCCCACGTGCCCCAGGGCCACAGTGCCGGGGCTCAGGGGCTGGAGTGGGCGCCGGGGGTCAGACCACGGCGGTCGGGGCTGCCCCTGTCCAGGGAGGTCTCGCTCAGAGCCTCCGAGTCTCGGTCGCGGCTGGAGATGCTCCCCACCTCCTCGGGGTCCTTCTTCCCGCTGTTCCTCACGGCCGCCTCCAGCGCCTTCTGCTTGCGGTAGAAGTGGGAGAACTTGTTGAAGATGATGGTGATGGGCAGTGCCACCACCAGGATGCCCCCCAGGATGCAGCCCGAGGCCGCCAGCTTCCCCGCCACGGTGACGGGCACCACGTCGCCGTAGCCCACGGTGGTCATGCTGACCGTGCCCCACCACCAGCACGCTGGGATGGTGTCGAAGCCAACGTCTTCCTCCTTCTCAGCAGTGTAGGCCACTCCAGAGAAGACAGAGACCCCCACGGCCAGGTAGAGCAGCAGGATCCCCACCTCCCGGTAGCTGTGCTGGAAGGCAAAGCAGAGCGTTGGTCAGTGGGGGCCACCACACCCAGCACGGCCAGGACACGGAGATCCCACAGTGCCAGCACAGCCCTGCACAGACTCCCTGCACGCCTCCATCAGGCATCTCAGTGCCTCTATCCGCCTCTGCTGCGGGATGTCCTGCTCCAGGGGTGGGCTGGGATGGGGCAGGAGTGACTCAGACCTGGAGCGAGTGGTGCAGCCAGGAATGGCTCCTGGCACCCACAGCTGCCTCTCTGCACTCCACCAGCCTGCGAGTGCTGGGAGGGAAGACAGATCTGTGCTCCCCAGCCAGGGATCCCCGGCAGAGGCTGCTCCCCTGCCTCCAGCACTCACTCTGGCCTGATCTCAGCTAACAATATTTAGCACATTTTCCTTTTATCTTGGCAGGTCCCCAGAAACCACCTAATAGGCAGCCACTAAAAGAAGCAATTTGTACCTTCCTGAGTCGCTGGCGCTGCTCGCAGGGAGGACGTGGCCTCCGCTGCAGGCTCAGCTCAGCTCTTACCTGGGTCTCAGCCCAGGCTTCCTGGGGACCCCAGAGCCCCAGGGTCCCTCCTGTACCCCAACACCAATGAGCCTCAGCATCCATGAAACGCTTTGTTACACATGTGTAGAAACTACCGTTTCTGAGATAATTACATTCCCTTCAGAGCTTTGCAGCTCTGATGTTTGCAGGGACTCCAAGCAAACATCAGAAACCAAACATCCCTGACATGAAACCAAACATCCCTGGTCGTCAGGTCAGTCCAGGGATCCATGCACTGTCAGCATGGGCTGGTCTTAGACCCATCCAACAGGGTGCTGCAAGCCCCAGCTTGATGAGATACAGCCCAAGGGGTGTGGGAGCCTTGGTGGGAACAGAGCCGTGGGACACCCAACTCTGATGGCAGAGGTGTGCAATGCTCCTCGAAGAAGCCATCATTTCTCTGGTTTCAACCTAACACCTTTGTGCTGCAATCTTTCTTTGTATATTCCTACTATTTGAACAAAGTATAAACCTGTGCCAGAAGCCCCGGGGGGAAAAGGCAGTGGGCTTTGGAGGACAAGGCAGTAAGTCATGCTGGGAAGGGACTGCCAGGGGACAGACTGCCACCACCATCCTCCCAGCATGGCTTGTCCAACCACTTTTTGACTGCCACAAGTGAATTTTTTGGATGTTTCTGCCCACTGACCTGACAGCTTGCTCTTCATCTTTTGGGGAAAGGAAAGCAGAGCTTTGATCGTGGGCATTTTTTCCCAGCCTCCTAACAAGCAGAGAATGCTTTATTGGAGACCACATAATGGCTAAAGGAAACATCTGAGCAAAGCAAACAGCAGCAGATGTGGGAAAAGGCTTCTGTGGTCAGGATGAGACTTAAAGGAGGTGGATTCATGGCAGGGAGCGAGGAGACTTTGCTTAGACAGCTGGCAAAAGCTGTTCAGCTACTGCCAGTAATACCAAACAACCTCCTCTTCCTCCCCTTCCTCCTCCTCCTCCTCCTCTTTCTCCTCCCTCACCTGTGGTGCAAATGCCCTATAGCAGTGCCAAGGGAGCTCCTCGAGGAGGACAAACAGCTCAGAGCCAAGGATGTATGACCTGGCCCAGAAGGACCTGCTCCTGGCTGGAAGTTAACAGCGGGTCTGTACGTCCCAGCTGGGGACCAGCAGCACCGAATAACCTCATCCATTTTTAAAGAGTATCTGTTCTGGCCCTGGGATGTGTTGGAGGGGGAAGGCAAAGGGGAAGTCAGGCAGCTCGATAGCTCCTGCTGCTTCAATTTACAAGCAGGGTCAGGGTTTGCAGCACAGGGGAGGCTCCAGGAATCTCCCAGCTGATCCTCAGGCACTGGCTGCCACCTGTTTGCAGCCATTTAGCTGCAAAACTTCTGGTTTGCTTCATTGATGGAGGGGGAAGGCAGCTGCAGCTGGGGTTTGGCAGGGATGCAGTTTTAGCCATGGTTTGAGTGGGATGCAGGCTTAGCCAGGGCTCAGATGGGATGCAGGCTTAGCCAAGGATCGGGTGGGATGCAGGCTTGGCCAGGGTTTGGGTGGGACGCAGTTTTAACCAGGGTTTGGGTGGGCTGCAGGCTTAGCAAGTAGCCAGCCTTGGGAGAGGCAATGCTGGGTAATAAAAGACTCCAGCAAAAAGCCCTCCAAGCAGCAGTCTCTCCAGGTTCCTGCCAAATGCACATCTTTCCTCCAGTGCAGCAGAAGACAATCGGAATGGAAGGGTCCAGTTTGAGTCTTGCCAGAAATACCCGTGTGGAGACCGAGCAAAGATGGCCCATGGCAGCGATAGCAGGGTGACGTGTGATGTGCAGTTCAACCTCTTTACATGTTTAGGCCCCTGAGGGGATGGACAGCAACTCCTGAAGATCCCTGTATGTGCTGTAATTAGCCAGGGACCAACATTTATCGACTTCCAGGGGGAGAGGGGCTCCAAACCCGCACCAGCGGAGCTGCAATAGAGGTAATGGATGTTGGGCATGGCAGGGAGGAAGAACAGAGATGTGTAGGAAGCCTCTCCTCATATTAAACAGGCTGTGGATCAGGCCCCAAGCAATCTGAGGACTGTTCAAGGTTCATGATGCACAAGTGGCAGAATTCCCTCTGCTAGCACTTTTGTGGCAGGGGAACCATCACTCAGCTTGCCAGAGCCATCGCTCCCGCTTCCTGGCTGTTAACAGCCTTCGCTGCTCTGCTCCTGCCTTCTGCTTTTGCAATAGGAAGTAAATTATGATTAACAAGACGTCGTAATTTATGTGCCCACTAAATCACAGTGCCAAGCTGCTGCATCAGATTTGTGTCTTTGCTCATCCCCATTTAGAGCTGGCTCTGGAGTCCCCAGGAAGAGGCACTTTCCAGCACGTCACTGGGTGAATCAGCTGCTCGTCAGAAGCCGGAGCCAGGACGCTGTGGGCTCCCCGGATCTCGTTTGCTGCTTAGCAATGGGCACGTGAGTCCATCAGTGCCTGCTCTGCTGAAAGGTGGTGTTCGTGCTCGGATGGAGCACCGACAGGACTTGGGGAGCCCTTTCCACGTGGGCAAGTTTGCTTAAATTTCACCAGCAGTGTTACCTGGGTCTGTCACTTGTCAGTGCTCTGTCAAGGTGAGTGTTCAGAAGTAAGTATGATGCAGGTAGGACTTCAGGCATCTTCATTTCAAACAACCCTCCCTGGACTCTGTTTCAGCAGGTTTGGAGGATGCCAGGAATATTTTGACGCTCTGTGGGCTCTGCAGGATTAGTTCTGGGCAGGGCTGATCCTGCTTCACAGCAGAAGCTGGCAGAAGACCTTTTCTGCTGCCCATCCTCAACCCCATTCACACTCAACATTTGCTTTTCTCCATGACTCAGCCACGGGAATGGGTCCAACCCCAGCAGCCGAGTCCTGCTGATGCCAGTACGCCCCATGCCAGCCCTGTCACTGCTGCAGCAGCGAAAACAGGGTGTCCCCAGCTACTCATCCCTGTGATGGCCCTTCAGAGGGAGCAGCACGAGGAGCTGCAGCTCCCTCTCATGCCAGACACTGAGTGGGAGGAGGGTGTCCCTTTGGTTGAATTTCAGGCTCTGTTACAAAGATTGTTTCCTTGGCCATTCGTTTGATACACCAGTTGTTTGAAGGGGGGAAAGCACAGGGATATTTGCACAAGCAGTGCTTGTAAAAACAATCTTCTGGTTTGAACACAGGGCCCAGGGGCAGAGATGAGGTGTTTGCCCTGTTGATCATCCCCCATGCCCAGCATGAGCCCCATGTGTGGTGGGGCACTGAGGGCATGTGTGAGTCACAGCAGGCTCAAGGATCAGCTTTAGGACTCCTGTTGATAAGGTCACCAAGAACCAGGGGCAGTTAAAGGCCGAGTTTAATTGGCCTCTGCACCAGGCTGGATTTTCTGTGTAAGCACAGGAGGTGAGTTTCCTTCTCTCCAGGTTCAGGAACATGGCCCTCAGCACAAAGGTGGAGGGGAGAGATGGTGGGAGTGAGCAGAACCACTGGGTGTGGAGGCTGGTCCTGCTTCACCACCGAGCTGCAGTGACGGAGATCTGGCTGCAGCACCGGGATGGTGAGGATCCCATGACAGATTTCAACTTGTCCTTGGTCTGTCTGAAGAGGCCAGAGGTGCTGTGGATGGGGGTCTGGAGAAACACAGCCTTGGGGCATGTTATGGGGGATGTGAACTCTCTCACCAAACCTGCAGGGATGCTGCTTCTAGGCAGACCTGAATCCTGGTCCTCCATTCAGTCAGCATCCCCTCCTCCAGACCTTCCTCCTGAGGACCACATGGTCCTGGGACCAGCTTCCCCCAGCCCTGCATGCCAAGTTTTCCATCACACAGAGGGGCAGCTGCTGGTAACCCAGGCTCTGCTGAGGGCACAGCCCCTGCCTGGGGCTGGTTGTCCCAGGCCATAGAACTCACCCTTTGTTTTTCTACTGCTGCTTTGTGCCAGTCCCAACCTCACTGTATCCTGAAGCATTCAAATATCAGCTCAGCTGGACCAGGATTTTTGTGTTTCCCTCAATGGCCAGGCACCAGGGTTTGGACACTGGCCTCTGGTCAGCTGGCAGCATGCCCTTAGGAGGTTTCCCCTTCTCCCAGACTGGGGACAGGAGCAGCCCTGAGCCATGCACACTGGTGCTGCACACCCAGCAGCTTCTGGCTGGCCTGCTACCTGCTCAGCAGGTCACTCTCAGCCCAGCTAGGCACCGACTCACTCCTGGTGGGACATGCCCATCCACCCGTGCATGGCTGAGTCCATTCCAGTGCTGTGCAACGAGGCTTTCACACCACAGTGGGATGGCTGAGACCCTGGAAGCACCAGTGCTTCGTGAAGCACAGTGGGGTGGATTGGTGCTTGTGCTGTGTGTGTACAGAGCACTCATGTGGTCAGTGCTCCTCACACCTGTTTGCTTTAGCAGACAACCAACAGCTCGACCCACCACCCCCAAGCGAGCTTGCCAGGCACCCCCCAGAGCTGGGACCTCACTGCAAATAGGGACTTCCACATCCCCCAGCCACGCCAGAGGTCTCCTTCTTGCCCAGAGACTAAAGGAGTAGACAAGGAGATAGAGAGCCAGTTTACCTTCAAGGTGGCCCCCAGTGACCTCAGTCCAGTGGAGTGCCGAGCCAGCTTCAGCACCCGGAATATCCTCATGAGCCGAAACACCTGCACGACCTTGCCCAGGTTGCCCAGCTCCGAGTCACTGCCCACGGTCACGTCCACCAGGAGGGTGAAGTAGAAGGGCAGCACCGAGACAATGTCAATCAGGTTCAGCGGGTGCGTGAAGAACTTCCTGGGGTTGGGCGAGAGCAGCAGGCGGGAGGATACTTCGAAGGTGAACCAGGAGATGCAGAAATACTCCAGCTTGTGCAGAATGGGTTCATCGAGCACGTTGCCGTTCTCATCCACCTCCTGGTACTCGGGCATGCTGTGGATGCACATGGTGGCTATGGACACCAGCACCACGCTGATGGACACGAAGCTGAAGAGTTTGCTGGGGATGGAGTAGCCGGGGTTCTCCATGGTGAGCCAGAGGCGCTTGCGCACGTTGCCGCAGCGCAGGGTGCTGTAGCGCAGCAGGTCGTGGTTGATGTCCGAGATCTCATCGGGGGACGTGTCCACGCTGCTCACCTCGCTCTCCTCGTCCCAGTTGTGGTGCCGGCTCTCCAGCTTGCGCTCGTGGTAGCGGTAGCTGCAGCAGGAGTCCAGGAAGAATTCGTTGATGCCCCAGTACTCGATCTCCTGGCAGAAGGAGAACACGCACAGCTCCTCCATGACGTGCAGCTTCCCCGTCTGGTAGAAGTGGAGGACGTAGAGGAAGAATCCGGGGTTTCGGTCAAAGTAGAACTCCCTGGCGCTCACGTCGTAGTCATCGCAGAGCTGCAGGATGGACTCCTCCGAGTCGCAGGAGAGCAGCCGTCCCAGGCGGGTGTCGGGGAACTTGGAGAGGGCGCTGGAGCTGAGCCGCCTCCTCAGACCCCCCACGTTGATGTTGATAACGTCCTCCTCAAAACTGGGACCCCAGTAATTTAAGGTCTTGTTGACCATGATCAGCAGAGCAGGAGTGGGTTCCACCTGTGGACGAGACAGCGGGGCTGGAGGGGACGCAGGGCTCCCCCAGGTCTGGGTGCTCCTGGGTGAGGGGGGGGGCCAGAAGCACCCTAGGAAGGGAGGAGGGATGTTTGCATTTTGAAAAGTGAGGACCAAGGAGAGAGAAGGGGAGAGAAACATCTTTAGACAGTTGTTCTCCTGCGGTACGGAAGCTAAAAAAAGAAAAGCCAATGATTTTTCCAGGTGAAACTTTTCCTTGCTTTTTTGCCTCCTAAAATTTCTCCCTCTGCAGGTTGTTAATGGCCTAAGGCAGGCAGTTTAATGCACCTCCAGCACCTCACCCATGGGGCTCTCCTTCTTCAAACGGGTAATTAGTCACTGAAGAGAGGATTTATTCCCCAAAGAGCCTCCCGGAGGAAAAATTAGATCTTGTCAAATCACCACCGCTGCGATTCTGCCAAAGTGCTTTGTAGCCCCACTACCTACGCTGCTAATTAGACCTGGTCAAAAAGTCCTTAGATGGTGCAATCCTTCCAGCAGTACGGGCGGTTTTGCCAAAATCAAAGTATTGTCACAGAAGGTGTCAGTTTTAGGGAGAATTTGAGAGGAAGAAGTGTCAAAACAATTCATCTGCCCGCTTTGTTTCCTCTCTTGTGTGTTCTGC
Source organism: Mohoua ochrocephala (assembly GCA_013398855.1). Classification (NCBI taxonomy): domain Eukaryota; kingdom Metazoa; phylum Chordata; class Aves; order Passeriformes; family Acanthizidae; genus Mohoua; species Mohoua ochrocephala. The sequence continues at coordinate 745,788 of VZTA01013005.1, forward strand.
CATGCAAAATATTAAGATTATTTTGATAATGTTGAAACATAACAAAAACATGATTCAGAATCATTGATGACTGAATTAAATCTGTATGCCGATGGGAAATAAAAAGCCAGAGTTTTGATTTCCATTGTGTTTTAGGAATTTGTAAGTTTCAGCGAGCTGGGCTTTTTCGTGCAGCAGAAATTCTATTTCCGAATGCGAAACAGTCAAAGCATCAAAGAAAGAGAAGCATTCCCACACCTTCACATGCATTTACCTGTCTTGACCAGAAATTCAGAGCAAAAAGGCAAATAAAAAGGGTTGTGATCTTCAAGCACCACCTCGAAATGAGATTTTTCCACCTACCTTCTTCATCAAAACAACCAGGGGACACATGGAGCAGCCCTGCACTCACGGGATCCCCCTGCTCCTGGCACGGAGTGGTGGGGTTTGAGGGACACCGCTTTGCTCTCTTGGTTGAGGAATTACCTTTTTCCCTGTCTTGTGTCACCCACAGAATTTTCCAAGCTTTTAGGGGCTGCAGGGACAGAGGGCACAGACAGGCAGCAGGAGCCGAGGGAAGAAAGGCTGCAGCCCCTGCAGTGATGCTGAGGTGCCAGCACACCCCCACACAGGACAGCCAGGTCCCACGGCAGCCACGAAGGGTGCAAGGCCAGGTCAGTGACACGAGGTGGGTCCCTTCACCCAGGGGAGTCCCGTGGACCCCATTGCAACCCTTTCTTCCTCACCAGCCATCTCACAGGGTTTTGTGGGACAAACACCCGGGCTCTACCTGCTTTCCAGAGTCTGAGGAACTCGGTGTAAAAGGTTTGTCAGACTGGGAGGGACCTGGGGGGCACGGTCACATCTCAGTCTGGAGGTCAGAGCAGAGCTGCAGAGGAACAGGTAATGGAGCTGTGGTAAAGCCCCGGAGGTGTTTTTAAGCCGAACAGGGCTGTGGGTGCAGGAAATGCCAGATTTGTGTGAAACAGCCTGGCAAAGGCATCTGCGAACCCCACTGCATCTCCCGGCCAGGGCTCCTTAAAGGCACAGCCTTGCACCACAACCAGCGCTGCCATTACACCACGTCTGGAGGAGGACACCGGCTCGTGATAAACCTCAGAGCTTAATGGACTCACTGTCTTGCCTTTCAAAGGGGAGGGAAGAAGGAGAAGGATCAATTTTTTTTAACGCTTAAGCCAAAAGCAAGGGAGAAGAAGGGGTGTAAACACTTCTTTTCAGGGATAAATTGGAATTTCAGTGACAGATGAGCTTTTCCAGAGAAGACATCACACAGCCCATCTGTGGGGTAGGGATGACTAATCCAGGTTCCTTCCAGAAGGATGCTCATGCATTCAGGCTATAAGCACACACACAGACGGGGGGCCCTGGAGGTACATCTGTGGGATCCAGCTTATCCCAAAACCAGCCTCAGACTCTCTCTGCACCGTCCCTATAGAACAGCCTCTCTGGAAGGTCAGGCCAAATGCCACCCAAATCAAAGGCAAGGTGGTTTGGGGGCTGGGCTGGGGGCACGGGACAGCCCAGGATGGCAGGACAAGCCTGAAGCATTGCTCCAGCTCAGCCGGACCATCCCCAGTGCACAGCTGTGGCTCTGGGTGAGACGTGCCAAACCCTGAGAGCCAGAAGGGAGATGGCTCCTACCTCTCTCCCAGCTCCAAATAAAAAGGTGGGTTTCAGGACCCTGCAAGCTTTGTACCCCAGGGAAATCCCTCCATCCCTCCTGCACTGGAAGAAGAGCGAGGAGAAGGGTCACGAACTGCCAGAGATGCTCCTTTCTGATGTTCGCTTCTGAATAGACCAAATTATTTCTGCCCACATACAGCTTTCATCTGGGAATCTAAAGCAGCAATTAATAGTTTTATAACTCTCTTGCCTATTTGTTTCACGAACAGCTAAGCTCAGCTTTAGAACAAAACTGGGCTTCGAACTGGGACCCACCGTGATCTCCCCTGCTGGAGCATCAAAGCGTGCACCCCGCTCACATTTGCAGGGGTATCAGCTGGGAAACAGAAGCTTCCTTTGGGAAGCTTGGGTGATTTTATTTAAAAGCATGACGGACAGAGAATACAAATGTGTCTGTCTGGGATAAAGTGAATTTGCAAAATTTTCCTTTAGTTGACCCAAAATTTCCATGAATGATTGGGAAAAGGGAACAGATAAAGCCAGTCTCTTTCTGATAAATGTTGAAATATATTGTAAGCTATTTTGAGACAACCGTCAGAATTACACAAGCCCAGTGTGAGCTGGGTGTTGGGCGTTCAAATTAATATCTATCTCGTGGAGAAAAAAAATCCCTGATATATGCATTTATGACAGTAAAAATAAAATATAAAACAGATCAAGCATATCTATAAGAAATGCTAGAAGAGTTTCCCTTGACAACATATTTTTTTTCTGAAAGGCTTTCAAATGGAAGTTATGTATATTTATTCTACCTGGCAGAGGGAACTCAAGGGAGTGGGAAGGAAGGTGCTAATAGACATTCAAGTGAGGATGCAGCAAGTGCAGGGAGCATTGCACACAAGGTCTTTTCCAACCAGGTACAATGGATTTAGATTAACAGTCCAAATAAAAAACCCTGTACTTACAGCTCAGCGAGGCTTCCCAGCAGGGAGTCGTGTGGCTTGTCTCAAAGGAGCCATTAGAAATGCGTAGAGGAGGAGGAATCTCTTATCCTTTGCCTGTAGCCTAGACCTGAATGCCCTGTCACCCAGGGCTTGTGACCGTGCACGTCCCAGGTGTGCAGGGCTGGTGGTTGCAAACCCCTGAGGAGATCCTGTGCAGGATATCCATGGGACTGGGGTAGGACTGGGGGTCCCCTGCTGAGTACCTGAGGGGGCCAGTGGGGCTGGGTGACCTCCCAGCTCCCGCAGGGTGGTGTCCCCATGGGCTGGGACAGGACTGGGGAGACATCTGCTTTCTGGTCATCCAAAATTGCCCCTGCAGAGCCCCATTCCCATTGCTGAGCGTCTCTGTGCTCATCGGCCTGAAGACGCTCAGGACCAAGCCCTGCCTTGGGCGGTGCGGGGGTTTGCCAGGCAGGCAGTGGGGAGAATGGAAGGGAGATTCCCACTACTGGCTGCTCCCTGCAGGCAGAGCATGAGCTGCTGCTGCACGCTGAGAGGCCACCGAAATGCCCAGGGCTGGAGATGGAGATGACGGGGGACTCCCCGCTCGCCCCGGGTGCAGGAGAGGGTGATTACCAACAGCCCAGCGCTGTGCCAGCCTCCACTCCCAGGTCTCACGCTGCGCGTGCACAGCTCTCCGGAGGGACCTCCGTGCTCCGTTCCCCGCGGAGGGGGGATGCAGCCCCCGGGGGAGGCAGGCTCCGGGGCGAGGGACTCCCCTACACCCGCCCGCAGAGGGACGGGGAGGAGTGTCCCTGCGCCCCGGCACCCAGCAGCATCCTGGGGTGTGGGTGCTGGCACGGCGGCTCCCCGCTTACCCCGGGATGTCGGTGCCTCGCTTCCCCGCTCATCCCTGCATGCCGCTGCTCCGGTTGCCCTCTCACCCCGGGATGCCGGTGCCCCGGGTCCCCGACGCACCCCAGGGTGCTGACCCCTGCAATGCCCGGGGTGCCGGTACCCCGGGTACCCGGGTTGCCGGTGCCCCGGTCCCTGTGTTACCGATCTTAAGGTCCTCGCCGCGCCCCGGGATGCCACCGCCGCGGGTCCCCGGGATGTCGGTGCCTGCAGCTCCCCGGGATGCCGATGCCGCGGGT
>VZTA01013005.1:752558-766467 GCA_013398855.1 Mohoua ochrocephala
TTTTTTTTTTTTTTTTTAATAGCTGATGTAGCAATAAATTAAAAAATAGCAGGAAATACGTATGAATATAGCATGTCTCCAGAGCTCCTCTAATTAAAAGAAAAACCTTCAAGCACTTTTGAGCCCCTTGGATATCTGTTGTGAAAGGCCGCTGGGTACCTGCCACGTGGGAGGGTGGGATAGAGCAGCGCACCTGCGAGCGCAGGGGGATCCGCGGAGCCGGCAGCTGACAGGGGCTGATTAATGCCAGGGACATGAGCACAAAGCATTTCACAAATAGTCCTTTCCAGAGGGAAAGAGCTAAATTAGGGCAGACGCAAAAGCCTGGTCTTGTGTTTCTCGGTGGCAAAGACTTGATGCTAAATAACGTGGGCTTTCCTTAATGCTGCTTTTTCCTGGTGGTTTCTGTGCTCGCTGGTGTGTTTGCTCCCTGAGCTCTGGGAGGGGTTTGCTCCCGCTGGAGGGGTTTGGGATTTTCCTTCCCGTGCCATTGGCTGTTCCCATGCTTGTGCCATCAGCTGTCCCAGTTTCCATGCCTCTCCCTGAAGCCAGTTCATGGGGTGGTGGGAGAGAAAGCTGAGCTGTGATGGCAGCATGCTCCGAGCAGGAGGAGAAAAGTGGGGACACAAACTCCGGGGGATTCCATCCCCACAACCCCCATCTTCCTCCCAGAGCCACAGGGTGTCTGTAGATGCTGCTGACAGCTGGATATCAGCCTGCTCCATGCTGGAAATTAATTAACTAGCTTCATTCAGTCTCTGGAGCCCTTGGATACACCTGCACATCCAGCCCCCTGCGGTAAGGTGATTTGTTGGAATCCATCTGCAGCAGGCCTGGGACAGGCTCTCAGTACGACCTGCAACAGCCCATCCCTCTGAGAGCCTGGAACTCTCCTGGACTCAAGTTTTACTGAGCCCACTGGGTGCCTGAGCTGGGAAAGATTAATGAACATTCACTGAACTTGCTGGAGACCTTGGCTTGCAGCTGGACTCCAAAACTCTAAGTGGAAACATGAGAAATTCTGGAGAGCCGTAGCAAAGCAGCGGCTGTTTTTTATACAGATGGAGAGCCTCCGGCGAGGGAGCAGGGAGATGCTGCAGTGTAAGGTCAGGCGTTTCAGAGCACTAATTTACTGTCTGGCGGGCTCCCACATGCCTTGAGCGTATGGATTGCCTCCATCTTACAGCAACCTGCAAGCTCCACGTGCTGCATCCCCTCCGTCCTCTCTGTCTCTGCCCCGGTTGTCTCACCCTCCTCCAACACCAAGGACACATCACCAAAACTGAATTCATCACAAAGGCTATTTCCAGGCTCATCATTAACCTGTTGGAGCATCTCGGGCCAGGGCTTCCCACGGGCCGAGCCCTCTCCAGACCATTCCCAGCAAGGCAAGGAGCTGCCACAGGCAGGGATGCTGGCAGAAGGGCAACGTGGTGTCACAGGAGAAGTTAACAGCAGGACGTGCTCTGTTCCCTGACACCCATCTTTGGCGTCAGGGTCAGCCCAGTCACACTTCATTTACCAGTACAGAGAAAGCCACAAAACCCAGTCATCATTCCCACACACAGCATGGGCTCGCTTCTTGCTTTCTCCTCCAGGAGAGGGCCAGGTGAAGACGGAAGCACAACTTTAATTGTAATTAAATCTTACAGCACTGCAGATCGAATGATGTGAGTAACCAAGAGTGCAGCAGAGCTTTGACTCTCCACAGGCTCGTGCAGTGAAGACACTTGCCCTGCACTTTGCTTTTGATAGCTGTGCACAGCCAAGGCCATGGCCATGGAGGGAGCCAGAGGTGGCCTCTGATTCCTGCCAGCAAGGCCAGGCCGGGTGGAGCAGGGAGGTCCATCACCTGCCCCTGGGCTGCACTGCACATGGAAATGCCTTATAAATTAGTATTTAGAAATGATACAATGAGGCAAATTGGAAATCAGTCTTTTCATGCAATAAGGGGGTCAAGTTGAAGGGTGATTTCCCTGAGATTTATCGGATCCTGTGGATAATTTGATCCCACAGCAAACCCAGGTGAGAGCCTGGCACTGGTGGAAGCAGGGGCAGCAAACCTGCCCCGAGGCTCTGCCTCTCCCCCAGAGCTGGAGACAGAGTGGCCACTGGGCTTGGGGCTCTTCAGTCTCTGCCCAGCTGTGATGACACAGCTGAAAATTTCAAAAATAGAAATTGCTGGTGAATTTTGACCATTGTAGTTTTACAGGTGGAAGTGCCCCAGTGGTTCGGGCCTCTGGGTGAGCACCCTGCTCCCATTCCAGCTCTGCCTCCAGCTGCCCCTGTGCTGACAGGGATGAACGTGCAGGAACAACTACAGCTGGAGATGCTCGGGCGCAGGGAAGGGTCTGCTCTCCTGTCCCTGCAAGGATGCTGGCTTTTGGGCTCCCTGCAGAAGGCTCAGGCAGTGCTGGGGGTGGTGAGAGAGCTCTGCTGCCAGAGTGTCTTCAGGTCCTGAGGCTCAGAAGGACACAGGGGACTTGCTGGCTTCCTCCATCCCATCTCTGCCTCTCCCTCCTGCAGACACCATCCCAGTGTGGGCAGGACACCTCAGTCCAAGGAGGAGGATGCGGGGGTGGAGATGCTGGAGCGCGGGGGGGTGGGGTGACGTGACACCCAGGGCTGCAGGGTGGCTCTGGGGGGCCAGGCTGGCAGGGGATCCCCTGAGCCCCCCGGGTGCCCTTGGCAGCGGATCAGCCCTGCCGTGGCTCTGTGGTTTGGGGCTGGTGACTCACTGCCAGCCCTGGGAAGGCTGCAGAGCCACAGCAGCGGGGAGCAGGGGTGTCTGACAGCTCCTGAGTCTCCTGACAGATATTCCTCTGCTGCTGCGTGGAGAATCACTGCTGTCTCCATGTCAGAGCCCAGGTTTGCTATGCTGGCTATGGATTTTTCCCTGCTGTACAGCCATCCTGGCTGCTCGTCACTAGATTTTTGTAGTTTTCAGGGCTTTTTACCAGGAATCTTCGAGCGAGCAGCAGGGGAGAAGCCAAGGATGCAGGATGCAGGTGGATGAGAGCTTGCTGGCTGAGTCTGGATGGCTGGGGGAGGCACAGGCATGTGCTCCTGCAAAATGCACACAGGATCCCACATTTCATTACCTCCTTCTGCCAGCTGCAATGTTGAGGGCACCCGTCATTCTTTCATTGATCGTGACAGAGTTCAGGGCTTGCCTTTTGAGGCAGATTCAGGCACCAAGAGAGGACACATCGACCTTCTTTCCAAAGTCTTGGAGCAGTGGAAGCAGCGTTTGTGTCCCAAGAAGACGCCTGTTGGTTTGCTGGGATGCAGCATGGCATCCAGGCAGAAGCTCCATTTGCCTGAGCCCTGGAAAGAGCCTCCTGATGACATTACGGGAAAGCATTTTTCTATTTTTAGAGGCCATCACGCACAGAGCCAGGGAGTCAGTGCAGGAGTCCCAAGCTCATGCAGAAAGCAGCCGTGCATCTCGGGAGGCTCGGAGCAGCAGCCGGCTGCCCTGGGCTCATTAACACGATCGAGTCACAGGAGTTCCTGAAGCAGAAAGGTATTTGGGCAACAGCCCGCTGCCTCTGTCGGTCTCTGCTGGGTCAGGCTCTAATCATGCTGGGACCAGGGTGCTCCTCTGATTGGCACCATAGCTCTGATTTGTGCCTTGAAGGTCCAAACCTTCCCGTTTGCCCGGCTGTGCAGGAACGCGGCAGGGCGGTCTGCGATGCTCTGCTGCTTTTGCCCATCTCTCCCTGATTAATGTGAAATCCAGCCTCATGAATCATTCATGAAGCTTTATTTAGTATAATGATTTCTGACATCCACTGCCTGGGAATAGCATTTTGGGACAGACCGTTTGCGACCAGCGAACTCCAGAAATAGGGAGCTGACGTTTATCCCATCTGAGCGGGGAACATACAGAAGGGGAGGGAGAGGGGCGAAGCAGCCCTGCCTCCTTCTCAGGGAATCACAGGTTGCTTCCTAATTAGCCAAATGTGTAAAAGCTAAATATTGATATCGCGTTGCGGTTGCCGGTGCCTTGCCATCGCATTGCATGTTATTAACCTACATAATGTCAGGGAAAGGAGCATCTGTGTGTGCCTTGGCACAGGCAGGGCTGAAGAGACAGGAATTCCCCCATGCAACGCTGCTGGTGGGACCCAGAGGAGCTGGGAAATGGCTTCCCCTCCATGGCTGGAGCTGGGGAGAGAGAGAAGCTCGTCGGGCTGCATAAATAGCCCGGTCTCCTCTTCCAGAACACTTGGCTGTAGGGAGGCACTGGTTTCAGCTGGGAGGGGCTCTCTGCAGGTGAGCAGCCCCCTTTGGGAGGGGTGTGCAGGTACCTTCGTTCCTGTGCTGGTGGATTTGGGAGTGATGGTGAGTTTATGACCGTGTGTGGGCCATGAGGTGGGATCTGTGCTGCAGTTTGATGCGTGAGCAGGGGCTGGTGCCTATGGGAGCCGCTTTCCTCCCTGCAAACTGCTTCCTGTGAGTCTCCGAGTGTTCCACCAGCCTTTGCCAGAGCTGTTATTTGTGGAACATCCCAGCTGCTTGGCTGAGCACAGACACCAGCCTCTCTGAGGGACCGTGGAGGGAGTGCCCTGCTGAGAGATGGGGCTACAGAGAGGGCAGGGATGATGGAGCCCAGCTGCCCTGCCTGCCATGGGACACAAGGAAGCCCGGCTGCCCTGCCTGTGCCACTGCCAGCCTCCTGCTGAGCTCTCACATGTGTCTTCATGCAGGGTGGCTTGCTGCAGAGGAAAGAGATGTCTCCTTTTCTCTCCTTCTGCATGGGGAAAAGGATTGCTGGCACGTAGGGATCTCCCTCAGCTACAGGGTGCTGTCAGTGCCTCATCTTTTTTGCTTTCCTTTTGGCTCCCCAGCTCAGGGAAGTCCTGCCAGCATCTGAAAGGCTTCCTGGGTGTGCGCAACCTTGTGCAGCTGCAGCAAAGAGCAGCCTGCTGAGGATTCCTGGTGGGATGGAGGGGGGATGGAGCCAAGCGGCTCAGCACAGCTCTGCTGCCTCTTGGCTGGGGCAGGCAGAGCTGTTCCCTGCCAGACTGAAGGGCTTCGTCACAAGCAGCTTGTGAGCTTTGGCAGCACTTTATGCAGGAGAGAAATCACAACGGGCTGCTCTGGCATCCCTCAGCCGTGGCTCCATCCCCTGCCAGCCCCCACCACTCTGGGGCTCTCCACCGTGCAGGGGGCTGGGGGTGGCACAGCCGGGGTGATGTGCCAGAGCCAGGCAGAAGGGACAGCTTCCATCCCTGCTCTCAAAGGCTCCCTGGTGGCAGACGCTGCCTCCCTCCATTAGGTAACCCCAGGATCCCCCTCTGCCCTCCCAGCACGGTGGGAGCTGGTGTCCCGTGTTGCCTCTCACTGGCGAGGGTGGGAGGGCACTGGGAAAGGTTACTGGTGTGTCCTGGCCGTGTAAGCCACAGCACCCCTGTGTCTTCAGACAGAAAATGCTGGAGGGCATCAGCTGGTGTGAGACGGCTCTGGCCCAGACCGCTCTCTCCCTGCTGCTGGAGAGGGTCTTGGTCCAGGTGAGGAGCTGAGTTTGTACAAACCATCCCACAACAAAAGCGCAGAGTGAATTCATACGTTTGTTGACCTTTAGCTGTGAGGATGGTTTGTTTTTCTGCAGAGGTGTATATCTATTTGTTTTTTGGTGGGGAGCAGAATGGTATTGACTCCTTTTCCCTCCTGGAATATTGCTGCTCCTCAGCAGGAATGATGAGGGCTGTGCATGGCTCCTGACCATGGGCAGAGCTGCTGCTGAGTGGATCTGCTCTGCCCAGGGTATTTTCTCTTCTGGAACTGATGTGTTTGCTGAGATCCTGCTGGGACTACAGATTCCCACTCCTAGGCCAGGCTAGCTAAATAACCCTCCCCTCTCAAAGGTTGTCAAAGCTGTAGTAATTCTTATTAGGCTGCTTTGAATCATCTCTTGAAAAGGTCTCACATCACCCTTGAGCACCAAACTGTTCTGTATTCAGACCCCAACCACCCAGGCTTCCGAGCCAGACCATAAAATATGCAGGGGGAGGCTCCAAGAAAATATTAAAGATGTTCTGCAGTGCTGTGGGTGAGACCTGACTTCTCCACCCTCTGTCCTGTGCACATTTCGGAGTGGAACAAAGCACATTGTGTGGAGCAAGGATGCTCTGTGGTGCTGATGGATCCCGGGGAGACACTCTGGATTCCATCCCCTGGGATACTGGGGAGTGTGGGATGTTTCCTTTGGGAGTTGTCCAAAAGTGACTGGCCTGAAAACCTTTGCTTTGAGGAAGATGGAGCGAGCCAGACCTGCTGCCTGCCCTGCAGTGCTGCTGCTGCTGAGACCATGATGGATGTTTCTCACTCAAAGCCGGGTCCTTGAGTGCAGCCTTTGCCCACGTTCCCAGCACCAGACCTGGTGGGCCTGTCCCAGGAGAAGCAGTGAGTCCTGAGCTGTGGTAAGCCCCCAGGCAGAGAAAACAATCACCTTCATCCCCAGGCTGCTCTGGCCTTGGGGAAACGCGTGATGTGGGGAGAAACAGGAACATCTCTCTGGCACAGCACTCGCTGCTTTTCCCGTTGTCTTGCTGGCACCTACCGAGGACAAAGAGGGAAATTCCCTTCCTCCCCAGAGACCTGGATCCACAGGATTTCAGCCAATGCACACTGCCAGGAGCTTACCACACTCAGTGATCCTGACCTGTGTGTGTTTTGGTGCACTGCCCAGCTCCTCCCAGGCGGGTGCTGCTGCACGGGGGGATAGAGGTGAGTCTAATCCAGTGCTGGGAGCTCCCCAGGCTCCCCAGTACAGCTGGTGATAGCTGGAAATGCTGTGCACAGGAGGCAGGGACCTGTGCCTGGGAGGAGAAGGGCAGAGGATTTGTTGACACAGCTGCAGGTGGAGGCACAGTTGGTGCACTGCCTCTGGGATTTCTGACTTGCAGGGCTCCAAAACAGAAAGCAGCAGGACTGAGACAGACTAGATGTCCCCAGAGCACCCTCTGGCCCAAAGCCACCTCCTCCTGCCTTCCTGGGCGAGCAGCTGGGTGACAGTGGTGACATGAGCAAAGCTGTCTCAGAGCAGGAAGAGGGACCTCTCACAGGGAGATGTGGATACCTCAGGCAGCAGGTTTGGGGAGGATGAACCCTCCCTGCCATTTCCTTGTCTCTGCAGAGGAGCTGCTGCCCTGGGCACGGCATCCAGCGGGTTATGCAGGGCCGGCTGAGAGGCACCCCATGCCTAGAGCTCTGTGCTTAATCAAACCAATTAGCAATTTAATCTTGTTAACAAACCAAGATAATTGCAGCATTATCAAATTAGCCAGCTGTATGGAAATGCCTGCTTAATAGCTGATAATAGCCGGTGCTGATGGAGGAGGAGGAGGGTTGTGATCTGTGACTAATGACCGCGGGAGGTGCAATCAGGCTGCTCTGCCCTGGCTGCCGCCAGCCCCGTGCCGGGCTGCGGGGACGGCTGGGGGAGCGCTGGGGCTCAGCCTCTCTCACCCCACGGCTTGCGAGGCACAGCTCTCCCTGCGCAGAGGGCTGGGCTGGTGTCGGGGATCGTTTTCCCCTGCAAGGACACTACACTGGGCAGAAGAGATGTCTGGTTTTACACTGAGTTTGGCTGATGAGCTCCAGGGTCTTGTTCTGCCTGTCCCTGCTGGATCACCTGGCGTTTTCAGCGCCGCATGAGCTGTCCAGCTCTCTCTGCCCTCCCGTAGCCAGGCTAAGCAAAGAGTTGGTTTTTTCACCCTAGGACTTCTTCCTTCTCAGTGAGAGTAATTTGTGAGTCTTTCCCTCCTTCTGGTTCCTCCACAGGGAGAGAGTCACCTCCACAGACGTGGCCATAGAAGGACTCGCTCCAGCAGATGCTCCCCCCAGTCTCGGCCGGGAAGCTTCCAGCACCTACCACGGACCATGCAAGGTGTCAATCCCACAGCCAGAGTCTTCATCCTGCTGTGTTTGTGAGTGGTTTAAAATCTGACCGGCTGGTGCTGCTCTCCAGACCGCTTTGCCCGTGCCTGGCCGTGGGGATCATTAGCTCAGCTCTCACACAGCAGTCGCTCCTCTCTGTTCCCTCCGGGGTGTGCGGACGGACCGAGCTCCTCCCGCAGCCTGGGCTGGGACTGCTTGTTGAGAACGGGACACGCCAGCCTGGCACCAGCGATGGGCTGGGGAGGGCTGGCAGGCCCTCTGCGGGCTGGGCGATGCTCTGCCCCTGCAGTGCATGGTGGCAGTGCCTGGTTCTGCTGTTGCACAGAGGCCAGCAGGTCCCTCGGGCTGCACACACTCTTTTCTGCTGATGTTTCTTGGCATTCCCTGAATTTTTTGTCCCCAGCACTCAGCTGTACAAGAATCACGAGAATCCCTTGGAGCTATGATTTTATTGCCCTGGCTTGAGGCTTTCCCAGGCAAGTTTCTTCAGCTGAATTTTCCCCACCAGCTCGAGTTCAGTGAGGGGTTCAGCACCACTTGGGGTTTGGGTCTGTGTAAACCCCCTCCTCTGCTGTCCAGATGAGCCCCAAGTAGGGTACTCATAGGGAAGCTCTGCCTTCTGTATCCCCCTGGGCAGGCAGGGTCAGTCCCCTTCCACAGCCCTGTCCAGCTGGGGGGGGGCTGGAGGACACACTGCTCTCCAGGGCCCCTTGCAGCCTTCCAGCCTTCCTAAAGCAACCCGCCGTGTTTTGTTCCGGTCCCTTCCCACTGCCCTCTCCTCCTGGAGGCTGTATGCCTCTGGATGGATCTTCTCCCCCAAAGCAGCCCCTAACCACACTGCACGTGTGTAGCCAGACTGTTTTCATCCTCTTCCCCGGCAGAAATTCTGGGGTGAAATCAGCAGTCGGACTGTGTGCCAGGATGGAGAGAGGAGGGAGAAGGTGGGGAAAGGAGTCACACACCACAAGCACTCCTGGGAAAAGCCTCTTTTATTTGTTCAAAGAGCGGTGGGGAAGCACCGGGAGAGGGGACGTGGATGGCGCGTGGCACTGTGCGGCAGCTGTCACGGAGCGATCCTGGAGCCGAGGTGGGATGGGAGCGCTGAGATGACCCTCGGTCTGTCCTGGGAGCCAGAGCTCACACTGAGGAAAGGGAGAGAAAGAAAGAGGTTGGGTCTGGTGTTCACCCCAGCCCACGTGTTTGTCCACCAGCCTGACCTGGGGGGCTCTGGCAGCGGGACACAGCCCGCTCATCACACCCCGCTCATCGCACCCCGCTCATCGCACCCCGCTCTGCTACCCGGCAGCGGGACACACCCCGCTCATCGCACCCCGCTCATCGCACCCCGCTCTGCTACCCGGCAGCGGGCGGGGGGCTCCCAAGCTCCTACCGCGGGAGACGGGGATGGCTGGCGGCTTGGAGAAGCATTTCTTCCCGCAGAAGGACTGGCAGCACTTCTTGCCGCGGGGGCAGTGCCGGTCGACGAGACACTGGTTCCGCGGGTTGTGCAGCGCGCAGATGACGCGGACGGGGGGACAGGACCAGGCGCTGCCTGCAGGAGGAGGGACTGGTTTGCTCCAGGGCAGCTGAGGGGCCCTGGGGAGATGCTGCCCGGCAAACACCCCTCTCCTCCCCGCTCCCCTCCCACAGGATCCATGTCAACGTGGCTCCTTCCCAGCACCCGAGCTTTTCCTCCCCGTACCTTATCCGAGGACATCGCCTACCTGTCGGCAGTTCTGCCCAGAGGATGAGCATCCCCACCAGGAGGAGGGCGGCCACCGCCTTCATGCTGCCGTGTCCCTGAGAGGTGTGAGCGTGAGAGGTGTGGGATACCAGCATTTAAACCCTTGGGGAGGATGGGGGTGAGGGAAAGGGCTGGGCACGTGCCCGTGTTTGTGCTTTTTTCCTCTGCCAGTTGCGTTGTGTTTTCCGGAAAAGTCTTTTGCGTAAGTTTCGAAAGGGATTGTTTGCTCAAAAAGCGGCTGTTCCATTGCACAACTGACTCCTGCAGCCACACCTGGGGCTGAAGGACAAGCCAACGGGAGATGAGCCAGGGCATGGTCCACCCTGACAGGCTGGAGGCAGTGGAGCTGCTTTCTCCTGGGCAGGTATCTTCCCCAGATATCCTTTTCCAGGGGAAACCCTTGTGGTGACTGTGTTCCCTTCTGAGGGTCTGTTAAATGGGTTTCCTTCTGTACTTTGCTTGCACATGGTCCTGCAAACCAAACCTTACGGCGTGATCCAAGTCAGCATGAGGCTGCCTGTACCTTCCCAGGGATGATCCTTCAGGCTTTTCCCAGAGGTACCTTGCCCCAGCCTCAAACCCTCCTGACTCCTGCCCCACTGGGAGTGTAAGTTGGTGTAGGGAAAACAGCTTTGGCTCGAGCCAAGGGTCTTTCTCAAGCTCTGTGGGGGGTCACCCAAACCCCAGCACCGTCTCTGGGCGGCTGCTGCCATGTAGGAAGCAGGCTGGTGCTGGAAGAAAGTGGCTGACCTCTCTGGGATAGGATAATCCTCTCCTTCCAGCCCTGTCATCAGCCATAGCGCAGCACAAGGACAACTTGGCTGAGCCCTAACTCTTGATGGCTGTGGAACTAGGGGCTGTATTCCTGGTTTGGATGGCAAAAGTCCCACCACTCTTCAAGCCTCAACCCCATTCCTCCCTCCCAAGGAAATTGTAACCCTGCCCTGGCCTCAGGTAAATCTGTTTTCTTTAGGTGCCCTTGGGCAATGGGAAGTTTCTCCATTTCCCACCAATTGGTCAATGTCCCCCTCAGCTTGTGTAAGGGGTTCCTGAAACATTTCTGTGGGACTTCTGGGGCTGGCAGGAACCCAAGCTTTCCTGGAAACAAGCTCTGGGAATGCCCAGAAAGGAGAAGGCTTCCACAGCCAAACCCCACCCAGTCCTGCAAAGGATCTCACAACCAGGCAGGGACAAAGAGCAGCAAAAGCCCAGTATCACCCCTCCATGCTCTGTGCAGCCCCTGAGCCCCCCACCACTGCACTGACCCAGCCCCTGGAGGTGCCACTTTCCATCCGGAGCACGGTGGGCCTCTCACTGTGCCCTTTCCTTTTTGTGAAGCGTTGGCTTTTGCAAATATTCGAAGTCGGTGCCGCTGTGCAGATGTAGCTGTGTTTGGCTTGCAGTGACAGGAACAAAGGGAGCCCGCAGCCTGACCGGATGGTGTCTGGCGAGCGAGCGTAACAGGAAATCACTGTTTGCTGGGCCCTAAACTGCACATGCCCTAAAAAAGGTGGGACGGGCAAGGGAACGCGATAATCGGTTTTAAGAACATTTTCTGTAAGTTCTGAGTATGTATTGTGATTTATGAATGTGTACGTGGCTGATGCAATACCTGGGGCATATAAACCCGAAGTCTCACATGGGACAGTGCGCCTCTGGCTGCGGTCATGCGCCCATCGCTCTGGCTTTTGCTTTGTTGACTTCGTCCCCTAAGGAAATTCTAAAACCTCGCAAAAGGAGTGGGCTTTGTTTCTCACACAACCCAAAAAGATTTTTCTGGGCTGTGCACCAACAATGTAGCACTTTTAATGAGAAATACAAGCACTGGATTAATTTTTAAGCAATCCGTTGCCATTCAGCTGCTGCTGGGGCTGGAGAGGACAGTGCTGTGCTCCCGGCTGGTGCCAGAATCTGGCTGAGGTCGTGCTTGGACCTATGCCTCCAAGGGAGGAGAAAAGATCAAGGAGCAAGGCTAGGATTAAGCTGCAGAGAAGATTTGGGGGGGAAGAAATCCACCTGAAGAATATTCTATAGTGCTTTATTCAGAGCAGGGGGAAAAGTGTGAACTCTTTTCATTGCAAACTCTGATGGAATAACCAGGACCCAGGCTTTTCTGGGCACAGGATTGCCTGCAGTCCTCGTGTTGCATTCTGTTACACGTGCAGTACCCATTGCCCCAGCACCCCACAGAGCAGTCCCCATCGCACATGGCTCATGCTCTTCTCCATGAAAGCCACTTTGTGACCCTCCTTTTGTGGGTCCAGTTGTGTGATGCTTGAGGGTATTTTGGCAGATGTTGCACTTTCCCAAACAGAGCAAGGCTCTCCAGTTTCTGTTCCCTGGGAAGGGACAGGAGGGAGGCCAGCAGCCCCTGATCCCCCAGCCTTACCCGGGTACACAAAGCACCCCGGGAACAGCCTGTGCTCTGCAAAGCAGCCCTAGTCCCCCACCAGGTGATGCAAAGCTTTCAGCCTGATGATGAGCTCCATCCATCCATCCATCCACCCATCCATCCATCCATCCATCCATCCATCCATCCACCCATCCATCCCTGCCCAGCTCCTGGCTCAGGAAGCTCCCCTCAGCTCGGGGCCGGCTCCAGCCCCTCGGGGTGCCCGGGAGAAGGGGTGCCCAGCCCGGCCTCAGCGCTTAGCGCTGGTGTCTGGTGCCACCTAGTGATGCGTGTGCGGCTCCGCAGGACCTCACAGGCTGCTCCACACGTAATCCCACGGGAAAGGGCCCTGTGGGATCTGCCTCTACAAACACCGAGTGTGTGCAGACCCCTAAGTGGGACCTGCACTGTGCACAGATAGCTCCCAACCCAGCACAGCCCACTCACGTGCACCTAGGAGCAACAGGAAACCACAAGTCCATGCTTCTTCTGTCCATAGAACATGGAAAGAGAGATGAAGTGTGACAAATAAAGATGGTTTGTCTACAGAAGGGCAGAAACAACAGTGAAGAGCAGAAGCACACCATGTATTTACAGTGTAAGAATCTTTATAACAACAAAAATCTATAAAACATATATACAGAAGAATACTGAAGAACACTCTCTGGAACATATCTCCAGAAGAGTGGCAGCTCTGTGTGGCATCTCTGTCAGTCCTGGAAGAAAAGCAAGTGCCACGGTCACTCCAGCACAGCCCTGAGGCTGCTCCCTGTGCCCGAAGGCTGGCACACGCTGGCAGAGCCCTGAGGGCTGCTCCCTGTGTCCCCAGGCTGGCACACGCTGGCAGAGCCCTGAGGGCTGCTCCCTGTGCCCCCAGGCTGGCACACGCTGGCAGAGCCCTGAGGGCTGTTCCCTGTGCCCCCAGGCTGGCACACGCTGGCAGAGCGGGACTCTCCCGCTGGCACTGAGCCCGGCTGGGGCTGGGGGCCGGGCCCCAGGCACTGGGATGGGGCTGGCGTGGCCCAAAGCAAGGGCAGGGCAGGCCGGGGGTGGTGCTTGTGCCTCCAGAACCCAGGGCCCCCCCGGGGCACCGTGTCCCTGAGCGGGGCCACCCAGCCCAGCCCCAGCCCCAGCCTGGCAGCAGGGGACCCACTCTGCCTGTGGGCAGGGCATGGGGAGCACCTCCCTGTCCTGCTGCTGGGGTCGGTCTTCATCCCAAGACCATGTCCCCCTCCTTACCTTTCTCATCCACTTCCATGTCTTCAATGTAATCCTCCATTTCCACCTCCATCTCTTCTTCCATCTCCTCCTCCACATCCACCTCCATCTCTTCTTCTCCATTCTCTTCTACATCTATATCCATACTCTCCTCTATATCAATCTTCATATTGATTTCCATCTCCTCCTCGGTGTCTGTGACAGCCTGCATAGGGAGCAAAACCTCAGAGTGGGGTCCCTGTCCCACACCATCCCCACAGAGCTCCAGCCCATCCAGGAAGTCCAAGGGTGTCCATGGAATGGCACTGTACCTTCATTGGGACAAAAGTGAGCACTCTACAGGGAGGGATGGCAAGATCCAGGCAGCAGGGACTGTTCAGGACGGCAGCACCAGGGATCTGGGTGACAGGGATGTTCTCGGATCAGGGTGAAGGGTGGGCTGACACAAGGGCCGATGGTCACATTTTGCTCCTCGCCGGGCGAACACGGTTTGAGCCGAAGCACTTCCTGTAGTGACTCACAAGGATTCACTCCTGTGATGCTCCTCCGTGGGCAATGGGGACCGTAGGGTGATAGAATCCTTTCATGATTTTGCTTGACATGGAGCCTGAAGATCATCTCATCCAAACCTGAGCTTCCTCCCACCA
>VZTA01013008.1:0-16609 GCA_013398855.1 Mohoua ochrocephala
CTGGAGTGCATGGAGCTCTACCTCGTGATGGATGAGAGCTAATTGAAAGTTTACAGGTCAGGATGAAAGGGAGGGAGGGCAGGAACAGATGACATTATAGTGCAGGCCTGCTACAGTCCACTTGGCCAGGAAGGCCGAGCCGATGAGGCCTTCTGCAATAAAACAGAAGGAAGGCCTTAAGGCCTTAAGGGTCACAAGCCCTGGTCCTCATGGGGGACTTCAAACAACACAGTATCTGTTGGAATGATGACACAGCAGGACACGGGCAATCCAGCAGGCTCCTGGAACGCATTGATCACTTCCTTCTCCAAGTGACAGAAAAGCCAACAAGGAGAAGTGCTACGCTGGATCTTGTTTTCACCAACATGGAGCAGGTGGTGGGGAACATGAAGCTCAAGGGAAGCCTGGGCTGCAGAGACCACAAAGCAGTGAAGTTCTAGATCCTTGGGGTAGTGAGGAGCATGCACATCAAGCTCACTACCCTGGAATTCATGAGAGCAGACTTGGCCCTCTTCAGGGATCTCCTTGGTAGAATGCCGTGGGCTTAAAGCACTGGAGGGAAAGGGGGCTCAAGAAAGCTGGATGGAATTCAAGGATCATCTCCTCCTGGCTCAAGAGCAATGCATCCCTACCAAGAGGAAATCAGGCCTAAATCCCACGAGGCCTGCATGGATGAACAAGTTGATCCTGGACACACTCAAACACAAAAAGGTACCCTCTAAAAGGTGAAGGTAGAGACAGATAGCCTAAGAAGAACAGAGAGGTTGTCTGAGCAGCCAGGGAACTAGTTAGGAAACCTAAAACACTGACATGATTAAATCTGGCCAAGGGCATCAAAGGTAAGAAAAAAGTTTCTACAGGTACACTGGTGATAAAAGAAAGACTAGGGAAAATGTGGGTTTTCTCAGGAAGGATATGGGAGACCTGGATACCCAGGACATGGAAAAGGCTGAGGTACCCAATGAAGGTAATGGCAGGGATTGAGAGAATGAAGAACCATCTCCTGTAGGAGACCACAAGGTCCAAGGCCATTTAAGGAACCTGAGGAAGCACAAGTCCATGGGACATGATGAAATACATCCACGGGTTCTGAGGGAACTGGCTAAGTTACTATCCATCACATTTGAGAAGTTGTAGCATTCCTTTAAAGTTCCAACTGACTGGAAGAAAATTAAACATAATCCCCATTTTTATAAAGGGAAATAAGGAAGACCCAGAGAACTACAGACCAGTCAGTCTCACCACAGTGTCTGGCAAGATCATGGAGCAGATCCTCCTGGAAACTATGATAAGGCACATGGAAAATAAGGTGATTGGCGATGGCCAACATGACTTCACTAATGACAAATCTCACCTGACAAATTTGGTAGCTTTCTATGACAGCACTACAGAACTGGCAGATGAGGGAAGAGTGATTGACATCATCTACCTGGTCTTGTGCATTGCATTTGACATTGTCCCACACAACACCCTTGTCTTTAAATTGGAGAGACATGGATTTCATGGATGGACCACTTGGTGGATGAAGAATTGGCTGGATAGTCACAGTGTTGCAGTCAATGGCCCAGTGTCCAAGTGGAGACCAGTGGCAAACCTTAGGTGGCTATTGGGACTGGCACTGTAATATCTTTGTCAGTGACATGGAGAGTGGGATCAAGTGCACCCTCAGCAAGTTTGTCAGCGACACCAAGCTGTGTGGTGTGATGGACATGCTGGAGGGAAAGGATGCCGTGCACAGGAACCTAGACAGACTTGAGAGGTGGACCTGTGTGAACTTCATGAAACTCAACAAGGTTAAATGCAGAAGCAGCAGCCTGCGGCAGCCATTCTGGCCTTAATGAGAGCCCTGTGTAGAGAGAAACTTGTCACGTTTATCTTAACTTTGATAAAGGCCTTCTGTTCTCTTGGGAAAGATGCATACCAGGGAAATGACTGCAGCCATTAACGCCATGTGTGAATGTTTTTCTTTTACCTCCCAGAATACTGGGAGGTGCATTGTTTGAGTGAGCAGCTGATAAGGGGCAGAGAAGTCTGCCCTGCCAGGTATTTGGTGGTGTAGCTGTTTTGTCTTTCCTTCCCAAGACTTCTTTAAACTTTCCCACAGTAGAAACATATAAATACTGGAGTGTGTGTAATAAAGATGGATCCTGCTAGAAGAAGCAGTGGTCTCTGTTTTTTTCCAAGCTGCTGCATCAAATCTAAGGTCCTGTGCCTGGGTTGGGACAATCCCAAGCACAAATACAGTCGAACCAAGAATGGATCAAGAGCAGCCCTGGGAAGAAAGACTTGGGGGTATTGGTGAACAAGAAGCTTGGCATGTCTTAACAACGTGTGCTTCCAGTCCGGAAAGCAAACCATATCCCGGCCCGCATCAAAAGCTGCGTGGCCAGCAGGTCAAGGCACATTGCCCCTCTACTCTGTTCTTGTGCGAACCCACCTGGAGTGCTGCATCCAGCTCTGAGGGCCCCAATACAAGAAAGATGTGGACCTGCTGAAGCGGGATCCAGAGGAGGGCTATGAAGATGATCACCTCTCCTATGAAAACAGGGTGAGAGAGATGGGGTTGTTTAGCCTGATGAAGAAAAGACTCCAGAGAGACCTTAAAGCAGCCTCCCAGTACCTAAAAGGGGCCTACGAGGAGACTGGAGAGGGACTTATAACAAGTGTATGCAGTGATAGGACAAAGGAGAATGGCTTTAACTGAAGGAGGGTAGTTTCAGAGTAGCTATTAGGAAGAAATTCTTTACTGCTAGGGTAGTGAGGCACTGGCACAGGTTGCCCAGAGAAGCTGTGGATACCTCATCCTTGGAAGAGTTCAATGCCAGGCTGGATAAGGCTCTGAGCAACCTGGCCTAGTGCATGGTGTCCCTGCCCATGGCAGAGGAGTTGAAACTAGATGATCTTGTAAGGTCCCTTCCAACCAAACCATTGTGTGATTCTATTCTTCTACTTCTGCACCTCACCGATCACAGAATTTCAATATCAAACACAACAAAACATCCTTCTTGTCACCCCCCAATAAAGACAGTTCAAAGGAAATTAGATCGACATGGTTAGAAATAAAAACCACTTTTCCATGGAACAAGCTAAAATCATTCCAAAACCAATTACCCCACCTCCCTCTCCTACCATAATGGAAGAAAACCATCACAGATTCCTGACAATGACTCCCTGAAAACAGCCTCTCTGAAGGAAAAATAAAGTCATTAAAGCAAAAGATAAAATGACACTGCTTGCAGTTTCTTCACTTTTGTTAACTTTGCTTCGCTCATCGCTAGGGCTATCTTGCCCTGAATGCTTCTCATTTGGATTCACTTTAAAGACATCCAAAAACCCAATTAATTCCCCCTTTCCACCGTCAAAATCTACCAGGTGGTGTTGTGACATTTCTCCAAGAAATAGGCTTGAGGTTTGACTCCAGCATTTAATGACATTAAATAAGAAGAATCAAAAGCAAGTTCATATGTAACACTTCTGCCACACCTTTCTACTTATGAGCAAGTACTAAATTTTTGCACCAATGTGAAAAACCTAAATTAAATGAAACAAGTATTATTTCTGACATGATAGTGAACTAAAATCAAATGGGATGCCAGAGACTTTAGTTAAGCAATAAACAAACGGAATCCACCATTATACAGCAGTCAGACCAAACATCAGAATTTTACCTGAAGTATCACACTTGCTTCACAGTTCTATCTGAAGAGAATGGTCTACATGGATACATGATTCATTGTGCTTATTACAATGAATTCTGACTATAAGAAAAATGTATTTTTAAATTAACACTAAAAGATTTGTCTTTTCCTTTTGAAAGACAAGTGGCAGTCCTCGATTACACTGTACTAACTAATGCCACAGTCATTTATTATTTCAATATTTGGCTAGCATTCACTTTATAGTGATGGCATTAGTACTGTCCTCTCCTTTTACACCTTTTACAGTTTTTATACACCTTTCCTTTTATTCCAGTGTTGAGAAAGCATTTTCAAAGATTAACCAAAGGCATTTTCACAAGGGACATAAGATGTGTCACTCTTAGGATAAGCTATGAAAGAATAGAAAAATATGCCGATAAGCAGAAAAAATACACCCTGAAGTGGGTATTTCCCTTTTCCAGTGTGAGCTGTCAAGCAGAACCTATGCAAGTCCATTTGCTTTTTAGTGAAGTCAAACATATATGAAAAGTTTCTATGCCATCTGAAAACTATTGAATACTGAGGAATCTGAAACATGGATAATTTTGCTTTAGAAAAAGAAAGCTGGGAAGGCAGAAAGAAGCATGCTATACCTTGGAAGAACATCACGCTTCTGGATTTATCTGCTATAGTAACTAGTGTTACACTTCTGAAAAGCAGATGCTTCGGCCTTGCAAAAGTACCACACTCAGTAGAAAGGTTTGAAATCAATTTGGAGAAAATAAACAAGCAGGCAAACTTGACTCTGGAAACTACCAAACCTTTCCCTCTTGTTGATTCTTTATTTCTGCAGATTGTTCACAGAAAGCCTGCTTTTCATTTCATTTTGGATGAATGCTTGAAACTGAACATATTGTATTATAACAAAACTTCATATTTAAATTCTTATTAAATCTTGTAATTCTCTAATATTCCTAGAAACAACATGAGCCCTCCCTCCTGACAAATGCAACGACTAGGTTTTGAATTCAGTGTGCATTGCACAGCTCAATTCAGGATCACTGCACTTCATTAATTTGAGGGAGTGGGGTGGCCAATTCATGCAGTTTTATTCTCTGTGCCCTCTTATGACTAAGTCAGATACATTTACGAACAAGGCACTGACTGCACTTAAAACAGCATTTTGGAACCTCAACTCTGCATGTCTCTGGGGTCCATGGCCTTACTCTAAGCACTTGAAATGTAAAATCAAAAAACAAACCCCATAGAAATGCATTACAAAGAGGCCCACACCAGCCCCCTTCTGAAGAACTGAAAATCCAAAAAAAAGCTTGAAAAATATTGATGTCAAGTGTTTCAAATCAGGCATCAGCTCACAGGTTTTGTCAAGAAAGCGTCTCATCAGTCTGTTCTTCTGCATTTCTATGACTAACAAATCAAGAAATTAAGAAAAATAGAAATTTTTTTTAAGAAGCTGGAAAAAAAAAGGAAAGGAAGAGAAAAGCACAGGTCAAAATTTAATAAAGCTAAACTGAACAACAAGACAGAGAGAGCTTTAAAAAAAGTTTCAAAAAGTTTCAAGCCACCTGTGCTTCCTTGTGAGCACAGGAAAGCTGTATGAACCAGAAGTGAAGACACATCCCTCCATAAATGTTTCTCCAAAGCCCACAGTTTTCTTCATGGAGACATGAGCACTATGGTTCTGGATGGCGACAGAGCAGGAACTGAACAGGCAAATAAAAACCTCTACTGGATATTCCCACCCTTTGCAAACAAACCAGAGAACAGAACAAGCCTGTTGCATTTCCCTTCCCATGATGTGCAGGCACGTGCACGAGACAGGCAGCTATAGCCTGCAGCACTCCCTTAAGAACTGCTCTGGTGACAGTCTTGAAAGGAGCCACGAAAGTTCATAGCAATGGGAAAGTCTGGTAGATTTAGCATGCCCTCCACCTTCACCAAATCATGCCTGCTATATGCATACAATGCTTGCTTTGCATGCATCTCACAGGTCCTGTGACCTAAAGTTTGAATGTAGCATACAGGAAAAAAAAGGAAGTCTCCCTAAATAACAGAGCTGGGCATGTTCCCAGTTTTCCATAAGATTTCCATGCTATTGCTTGAAAGAAGAAAGACAGGAAAACATGAGAACTAATTAGCCATTTGTCACAGACACTTATTACAAATGAAACCCACTTAATACATTTTTCATAAAGGCTTTTACTGATTTAAGCCAGAAACCAAACTTAGAGCTGGCAGAGCAAAACCACTGTATATGTCAGTTTAGTTACTGTCATCATACTCCGCTGTATTTGGAGGTCATGCCTGATTAACCCAATTTAACATCTTATATCTTCTAGTACTGAGACCCCATTTAAAATGAAATTGAGGAATGCAATCTTTCATCTACATACCCAGGCCTTCCCAATACCACAAACAATTATTCAACTTCCCATTTCTTAAAAAATCTCTTGGATGCCCACATTACAAACAGATGGACTGTGTTCCATGTTCAAATCGTCTCACATTGTTTTTCTCAAAAGATATGTTTAAAAATTAATACAGTAAGGATAAAAATTCATGTTGTCATATTCACTGATCTGTCTCATACAAAGCATCTGGAGAGGATTGCATTCAACAGCATGAAAAAAAGGAAAGAGAAGGGTTTTTTTGCAACAGAGGACAAGCATTCTTTCAAACACTTAGAGTACTGAGTTTTCTTGAAGTTTCCTGTTCTCTTTGTCACGTTCCCCATACATAGCTGGGAGTTTGGTTTTACTTTTATGTATCAACATGTATTTCAAGTTCTTAGTTTTTAATTTTTTTTGAGAAAATACTGGCACTAGGTTGAATGTATGTAGGTGTACATATAAACTACCATGGATTTCAATTAAAAAATGAGATAGGCAATTAGAATGAGGCCTTTGTGACTTCCTACTCACTTCTTCAGCAATTTTTTCAAGGTATGCTCCTGCTCCTTTTAAAAAAGCAAATTAAAAACACACACACCCCCAAAAAACCCCAAAACAAACCAATCTCTACTTCTCCCACAATTACTTTTATTCTGTTCTCCTCCTATTTTGAAACAGTCCAGAGCACAATCTGACTCACTGTTCAAAATCAGGTTTTACTTTGTTAGGAGGGGCCTGAATGTTCAAGTCTTCGATTTTTCTCTCTACAGGCAGAAAAGAGTCTTGCATAATTAAGGAGGAGGGAGTGGGAATCAGAATCATTGACAGCCTTCCCCAATTTCTATCAAAATGATCAAACTTCCACTCAAGACTTAGACAAAAAAGCTAAACAAACTTCAGTGTGAAGTGACTGTTACAATAAAATATGTTACAGAGAAGTGTCCATTTAATCTTTCCGCATTAAGACAGCTAGATATGAAAAGTGCTATTTAAATGGCAGACTAGAGGTATGCAGAATTCTTTGGCAACCATTCGGAAAAAAAAAAAAAAAAGAAAAAAAGGGAGAGGCAGGAAAGGAAGAAAGGCTATTAACATTAAATCAGAGATTCCTGTGCTAAAGATCACTATTTAAACCTGTCTTAAAACTGACTAGTCATGCAGTCATAAGGACCAATAATTAATGAAGTAATTTTAAGATAAGAATCCATGTACCTAAGAGGTTTGGGCCTTCACACTACGTTCCATTACTGCAAGAAATTTGGGGGCATAGGTGATGGAACTCTGAGGAATTAAGATTTAGTTTGCTTTATTCTTTTCGAAAATACACTATCATGAAGGACAAAAAAGAAATTCAGTGAAGAAGACTAGCTTATTGCCCTTTTGAAGCATCTTAAACTACCCTAGACTATTTCCTGGAATCTAAAAATTATCTCTAAAATAATATCCTTCCGTTGGCTTTCCTTTTAATTTTTATCTTTTTAAAACAATAGATGAAACAAAAAGTATTCAGAGCTTTAAGGTTAGGGCATAAACCTTTTCTTATTTTGGTAGCACTAAAGGAAAAGACTTAAGTTGTTAGCATTTTTTTTAATTAAAGACATCAATTTAAGAAATACTACCAACTGAGTAACTAACAATCTTTCAAAATAAGATACAATAATTCCAGTAAAGGCCATTTAAACAAACCTACCATATTTGATTTTTATCTAATTTTAGAAGTACTGTATAAGCTAAGTCAGCTCTCAGGTAAAAACAAACAAACACACACAGGGACCATGCTTTTTTTCCCCCCCCCCCTTTTTTTTTTTTTTCTTAATTTTTGGGTTAAGCTATAAATCTCTGTAATGAAAGACCATTCCCACAAATAGTCCATTGTCTCTTCATGAAATAAAATTAGAGTGCAACTGAGAAAGTCATCTTTGCTAAACATTTGACTGAATTAACAGAGCTGGACTAACATCATCCCACTTTCTGAGGAATGTGCATGACAACATAAAGTAAGTAGTGTTAGAACACAGGAGCTGCTTTGTATTTTAGCACCTGAAATTCCAAACAGCTGCACTGAGTTGATATATGTCAATATATCCTGATGTCATTACAAAGCTTCAAGACACATGGCTGATGAGAAATGGGAAGGGCCCCTTTGGTAACAGACATCCAAGCAGAAAATACTCAATAAAACACACATTTTGAAGAAAAAGAACATCTGTGAATTTCATCAGGCTTCAATTTGTCTTCCAACAAATACGTCACTGAGAGTCTAACTACAGTTCTTGCTATAAGCCAGTTTAAGGAGAGCAATACAGGCAACCTTTACACTGACTAAATAGATGCAACACTGATTTAAAGCAGGCATATATATTGTTTATTCATGTGAAAACTAAAAGGTTGGAATTCCTTGGCTGGAATGAATGGGGATAAATCCATGGTTCAGCAGCAAATTATGATGCCCCAAAGTTTTGTTTAATTTGAACAGATGTTGCCCTCCCTATTATCTAAGCATCTCAAATACTTAGTCTTGATCTTGTCAAAACTTTACACTCAAAACACTTGTAAAAGAAACTGCTTACAGCTAACACCATCACAGATCATCCTCCTTCAGAACAACAGAACTCTTCACTAAATAGACAAAATTTACTTGTGCTGAACAAAGACTCCTAACATAAAAGTGTCACCACATTTCACACCAAAAGCAGACCACACTATTCAATCTCATTCTCAGCAATAAAACATACTCTCTAGTGGAAATATTTCACCTACAGATATCCCTGCAAGAAATTTAAATAGAATTCCACTCCTTCTGCCCAAACTAGTAAATGTTTTATTTGGTGACCGAATATACCTCTGTCTACATTCCTGCTAGTAAACTAAAACAGGTGAGGCCACTTTTGCCATCTACACTCTTTACCTGCCAGCAGGTCACAGAGTCAGTTGGGACTACATTATCAGCACTGCCCCACGTATGCATAAACCAAGTTCACATAAACCAAGTTCAATCAGAATTATTAATGACTAGTAACAGGTTGATATATGTTTAAAATTGTTTCTGAATCACAATAAGAGATTTTCCATTTCAGAATCAATACTTGGGTTGTGTGCACAACACAAAAGAAATAGCAACTGCAGTTGCCAGTATGCACCTAATACTGTGAGCTGTAAAGACAAGAAAGGGTTTCTTTTCTATTTATAATTTAAGCAGTAATGCTATACAAGATCTTCAGACTCTGACATGGATTAATTCATAAAATTACTGGGTCAAATCTAGGAGAGACCCTCCAATGAGTTGACACTCACATTCCTCATAATACCAGGAATTATTGATTTAGATTTCCAGGCTTTGCTTTATAGGATAATAATTTTTAAAGCACCTTTTGACTTCTGTGGTTCATGATCGGTGAGTACCATTACCTCTACTTTTCCAGCAGGGAAATCAAGACACAAAAATGTACAAAGTGACTTGGCCAAATCACTCAGCAATACAGAAGTGAGATGTAGGATTCCTAATTGCCAGTGGTTGTATCACTTACTTACAATACACAGAGTTCTTGGCTGACACTTGTGCATCAGCTGTTGGCTGCTTAGTCCTAGTAATGACACTAGCAGCTGCCAGTGCTGGTTCAGTTAGTAACTGTTACACTCCATCTTCCAGGCATCACTCATATTACTCTTGGAGCTAAAACAACCACATAGAGTCATGCAAGCCAGAAAAGGCTTAAAGTTTTCCTATCCTGACCAAGTATGGGTTCCACCAGCAAAAAAAAATAATAGGTCCCAAACAAACCTTGCACTACTTGTCATTCCAAACTGACATGAGACATCAGCATGTTGAAACAAATAATTACTGAGGGGTTTTTTTATTATTATGTAAAACACACAAATAAAAGCATAAAACATGTAGATTCCTGAATGGGACAGGACACAGTAACAAGCTTCAGGAACAGACCCTTGATTTGCCAAGCCTTCAGAGAGGACAGCTGATGGCACAGTGTTGAAATAATAAGAGGTTATAGGAGACTACAAGAATAACCTAACCTATAACCTAATAAAACCTGATGGATATCAGTTGTGCCAAAAATACTTACCAGCTCATAGCTGCTTGGAAAAAAGCAGGGTGTCACCACCTGGAATAAAAAATTATGATAAAATAAGGAAAAAAAGATACTACCTGTGGAGATGTCCCAACTGCATTGATTGAGCTCCATCCAGACAGTCAAAGAGGCACCAACCAGATCAGGTGCAGAACCTGAGTGTCCACTGCTGCTCTCAGCTGTACTATCTACTTTCAGCTCCCTAAAAAGTTAGTACTAGCTCAATGCAAACTCAGTGCCCTGCTCACATACTCTAATCACTGAAACAGGTTGAAGAGTAATGCCTTCCCTCGTGTCACATAAGCAGAGAAACATGAAGGTTTTCTCCCTTCCTCTGTCCTTTAGAGCATTCTTTTATCATCACCTCAGTTTTAGTTAATGAGTAAGTATTGTGCTTTTAAAGAAATCTAGAACTTCAGCAGTTCCCAACACCTTACCCTTGTTCTGGAACTGACTTTGGGTCATGGGTTTAGCAGAGCAAGCAGAACAGATATTCTGTGGACTCCCATATCTTCAGAGATTTGGCTCCAAATTAAAAACACTTCTTACGAAGAATGTAGTCTGTATACATCACACCAAAAAAAACTCAAACTACCTTGTTTTGATATTCAGAAACCAAAACACAAAGAAACCCAGGAAAAGCATGACTAACTTGGATTATATGATCATCTAGGGAAAACCAAGCATTAAATTATTTCTACAATCTCATATAGCAGGCACCCTCAAATCTCATACATACAGTCAAAAGACCGTAGGTTCATCCATTTATAACACTCAGCTGAGCTTCAGTAGTAGTCATCATGCATGCTCACTTTAACAAGTACCTTGAGGTTAACCCCAGTGAAAACTTTCATTTAACATGTTCACCTTCAAAATTATGGTTCTCCAGGACAGACTTGCCTCTCAGCCAGCAGAGAGGAGCCAGAAACTCTGCAGCAACACCTGGACAACAAAGGCAGTTTTCTTTCAGAACAGTTGCTGAGCCCTATGATGACTCAATTCATGGTACACGGAGTGGGTTACTGAGCAGAGGGGGCCTCGTGACTCATGTCATTTGTTATCCTTAGAATAATAAAAAGAAGATGCAGCCCATGCAACACAGCAAGCTGCAAGAACAAAAAGAAACATCAGTCCTGTAAACAGCACAGACAAAGAGTCAAAGGGGCTACTACCTGACTACACGAGGACAACCCACCCCAGCTTAAACACTCAGGAACAGCTTTTAACCACTAGCATGGAAGAGATAGCATTTGCCTCCATAAACAGTTATGAAAAAGATCTATCTCCAATTCTCAATGCTTCTTAAATCAAAAATTACTTATAATTTTTGTTGGTACAAAAATTGTTTCTTCAACTCCCAGCTTGCTCATGATCTCTAGACTACCCCTAAAGAAAACAGGACAGACTGAACTCTTGCAGTTTGTCTGCTCTCCCCTCTGACTCCTCAGTGGGCTTGCAAGTCCGAGGTCTTAATATGCTGCATCGCTGCAGCTCATTTTGTGACTGCCACTCATGATTCACTACTCTATCCAACCAAACACCCATACTTCCATACATGGAAGATGTAAACTAAGCTGTCATAATAACATGCCTATTGCTGGAAGCAAGGATATCATCTGCCTCGGTGACCTCTTACCTGACATAGCATGTAAAACTTCATATGCCACCTTCAATTACAACCATCAACTCTCAAGCCAAAGTGACAAGCCACCAAGCAAAGCAGTGCCCAGCTGAAAGAATCAATGCACCCACGAGCAGCAAACACCTGCATCTAGGGAGGAAAGACTGTCCCCAGTTGTCCTGACCATGTGATTACCTCGTACTTATAAACTGGTTTTGCTAGTGTTCTCATTAGCAACACCTAAGGTAAAAGTAGATAAACATGAAATTTCAATTACTTTCCTCTCACTGCATATACTGAGAAGAAAGAATTAATGGAAACACCAAAGGAGTTGGCAGGCTGGCTGAGTAGTGCAGTGGAAGAGATGAACTAACATTACACGCTCATGTAGCTAATAACTGGAACCACTGCGGAATAAAACTGTCATCACTGACATACATAAATATAATCTCTGCTCTCTCCCTTCCCCCCACTGATCAAAACCCTTGAGGAATCAAGCATATCTTCACCCCTTTGGCTAACTAAAACACAGTTCTGCTTTAATCTGCTTGCTAATTACAGCTGATTCACTGCCTAGGAAAAATCCCCTTTTTTCTGACACAAGAACACTGGGGACATCCAGTGGACAAGAACTTCAGCAGAGAATTGCAGATCTCTGCAGATTTGTGGCATCTTATTCAGGCAACTCTGGACTGTAAGAAGATGAGAGCTAACACTTTAAATAACATTTGATTTTTTTCCTTCTCTGAGCTCCTCTATACCTGAAACAGCTATACATGGCAAACTGACTTTACAGAAAAATTTCATCTTCTTCTGGTTCTGTTTCTTCTTCACTTCCATTTTACAGAAATCAAGACCCATGTCAAAGACTTTGATCCTCTGCTGCTGGTTTTGAGCTAGAAACCCAATGAACCACCCAAGATGCTCTGACTTTTTTTTCTGCTTACTCCATATACACAAATAGCACATTTCTTCCCAGATGAAGCAAAATAGTCAAGATCTTGCTGTATCCCAACTTCAGTTCTCATGAGCAGTTGAAGCAAATTCTTCCACTGTTAGTTGACACAGGTTAAAAGCAAAAGAGATTTTTAACCTGTTAACAGATAACAGAGGATATTATGACATCCAAACGATCTAGGTTGAGAATACAGGAGTGGCTCCAATTCTTTTTCCTGGTTTTCAAAGGTCTGGGACATGCTAAAAAAATAAGCTTTCGAGAAAAAGTATAGAGTTAAAAAGCAAAACAGCAAGACTTAAATCCAGTGACAATGCAGAGAGAGAAAACCAAGTGTAAATGTCTCATTCATTGGTTTAAAAAGTTACACACTGTGTACCAACTGCACCATACAATAAACTTCAGAAAGACTATTCTGGTCCACCTACTGAAGCTACCGCTAATCTTAAAGACATCTACAATAACCTGGTTTGTCAGCTTTCAATAGTTTTTTTTATTCTCGTAAGAAATGTACTGGATATGCATTAGTGTAATATTTCATAGCTCCATATCAAGGTGGATTTAGTTTCTGTACTTCTGTACATTCACATATTAACAAGCAGTAAAAGAATATAAGAATGCTTTGCCTACTTTCCAAAATAGTTACCTCTTCGGTGCCCAGCACACAGACATAGAGGTACATTATTATTCTATTCACAAATAATTAAGCAAATATTTTAAAGACAAATTACCTGTTCTTGCACACAGTTAATATGAAAACATTTTCCTGGTGTGATGTTTCCTGCATTGAGCCTTAGTTTGAAAAAGTCCCATATTGATGGAAAAGAGATTTTAAATAATTTTTTTGATGAAGAATTCTGATTTCAATGAATCTGTGGGTAATTTTTCTTCATATGACTGTAACATCAGTCACATCAGTTAATGAGTAACTGACTAACATGAGATAAATCTTAAGTCAAACAAAAAAAAAAAAAAAGTCAACAACTGGCAGGATATCTGGCGCTAAGGAAATAAAATCTGTCCTCACTTGCTATAACAGTGACAAAATAATGTCCCCCCCAATGCACAACAGTTCAGTGGCTAGGATATCCAGTAATTACATTTCAGTGATTTTTTATTTTTTTTTTTCACTTCCAGATGCATATTTCATTTTTATCTTCCTTCATTTTCTTTTTGCAAGAAGCATGTGATTTTTCAGAGGAAGAACCATCTTCAAAGAATGAGCCAGTTATTACCAAAGGTGCATTTCAAAGTCCAAATCTCAAACACTATTATATTGCTTTTACAAAAGCAATGTAACCACTTAGCTATAATGAATCACTTTCTTTCAAGTTACAGTTTTATCAAGTACGAAATTCTGGCATGCTTGCCACAGGTTATGTGTAACACAAACTACGTGCAAGGGGAAGAATCTTCACCTATAAAGTGACCTACTGAAACACCTGTTCACTCTAGTTCACTACTTATCATGTTACAAAATTGAGGAGAAAGGGTGAAAAAACCAGCAAAATGAAGTCACTGACATCCTGCAGATAGCGTGAAGTTATTGTCACGTTAGGAGATTTTCTGAATGTTACACAGATGACTGTCAGAAGCCCATATGGTAAGCTTATGGACATATTTAATATGAATCTTTTTTTTATATATATATATACACACACATTATATATATACATACACACACACATACATTTATACACACACACATCTTTTTTTTTCTTATCTTTTTTTTTTTTTTACAAAAAAACCACACACCTATTTATTCCAATCTACATCTTTGGAGTTAAGTCTGAAAAAAAAAAATTCTGCTTAGTTTTCTTCTTCTGGCATGCCTGTCAGTTATTGTTCCCCTTCTCCAACCTACTCTCCAAAACACTCATGACAAATTCTGGCTTTCTTCCATGCTGTGGTATTTCATTTTGCAATGTCACAGTCCTGACCTACGTCATGACGGTTCTTCAATTCTCTGAAGAACACATACAAAGAAAAGACACACATTGGTACATAGGTTATTTGGGAAAAGGATAAAAAAAAAATCTCTAATGAAACGGAAGGTACTTTTAGAAGCAAAAATTGATTAGTTTCTCTCGATAACTGTAAACTAGTAAAGAGAGATGAAGTCCCTCCCTTCTTCAAGTCATGGGATTTGTTCCAAAAGAGTTCAGAAGCAAAGGAAAAGAAAGTCAGAATTTGGGTGTTGCTAACAGGGGTTAAACCAGGCAGCAGGAATCAAGATCTTAAAACTAGATTTTACTGGACTTCGCACTTGCCCTCTGCGCTTTGGTTTAATTTGCCAGTTTGAACTGTAAATGCTAGCTAGTGCCCCTTCTGATTTAATCTGTGCAATAGATTAAAGAGCTTTATAAAGTAGGCTGAAATTATTTGACACAAATAAGTGCAAAAATATAGTAACTTTACTCAAAATTTCTCATTTTGCTGCTTCTTTAGCTAAAAAAAAAAAAAAAAATCCTAATTTTGACAATTGTATATATCTTTTTGAGAGTTAACTTCTGCTTTCTTTGTATCAGATCTGACCTCTCCAAGCTTTATGAGGCATAGATTACTCAGGGAACTATGTTACCCTTTCAGGATTCCATGCGTATGTACTTTGGTACAATCCCCGTGACAAAACATTCTTCATTTGCAAAGCCAAACAAAACTTGCAACATTACCAGATGGGGAGGGGGCCAGGAAGCAGAGGGGTTCTTTGTTCTGCCAACATTTTCCACTCCCAAAGGAACAAACTACTAGCGTGGATTGAATTTTCTTGAATGGAAACAAACTGTGCACCAGATCAGTTGTACCTCAGAATTCTGGACCTATAACATATGCATTGGTCTGATTTCTCAGGGTTCCAACACCTGAGTAATAGTCATAAGAGCTACAGGCATTATGGTTCCTATGGTCATAAATGGCACCTCAGTTGACAGTATCAGAAGTTTTAGGGGGAGGAGATAGGAGTCTTATCACAACAAACTGCAGATATCACTGCTCAGCCCACAGGTTTCACTGCATCTAGTGTACGTCTAAGATGTGGGACAGATCTATGCCCATCAAATAAAAGGATGAAAGATAAGATGAAAGCAATATTTAAACAATAAGCATAGGTTAAAATGGGGGAGAAGTATGTTATTTCTTTTTTTAATCCATAGTACAGGGAAGAAAGGAATGTGGTAGAGAAGGGCACCAGAAGGCAGCAATGTCAGTCTTTTCCACTCAACATCACAGAAAGATATGAAGGCAGAAGTCGCATGTCAAACTTGTCGGTAAAAAAGCAAAAATTAAAAATGAGTTTGGGGCTTTTTTGGTTTTTTGCTTTATTTCCCTACAGTTGAAAACCATCCATCTACAGGATGACTCTCTGCACCTCCCTAAGGCAAATTTAATGCTTAAATGTATTAAATCACAAGAAGTAAAAATAGCTCTTTGCATCAGGCAATACTAAGATGCATATGGCAATTTAGCACAGGCCTGGTTTCAGTCTGTGATAGAAGGTCTGCAAGAATCATGTCAAAGAGGCAGTGACCTCTCCAGCAGGAAGTTTATAGAAAACCTTTGCAAACGCTGCTGGAATATGCTGCTCAGCAAGCCAAAGGTGGCTAAAGCAGCCTAAAGAGTTCTGAACCAAGCAGGACCCTTCCACTTCCCCATAAAATGTGGGAAAATGTCATGTTGTAAAGACGCAGTCCTCTCTATGAGGTCTGTGGTGGATTAGCAATTTAGAACCGGCACAGAGCCCATAGTTGATAGACAGGTTGCTAGACCAATTACACAAGCTGGTAACGCCTCCATGATGACATATTTAAAGAAGGAGGAAACAGGAGAAGTTCCTTTTGTTCCTGCTTCCCTGCCAAGGGTGGGGGGGAGGGAACGGGGACTGGGCCTGGGGGAGGGGG
>VZTA01013008.1:17126-75753 GCA_013398855.1 Mohoua ochrocephala
GCAGAGATTCAAGCGCAGCCCATGAAGAAAAAGTGCTCACGCCAGAGCCCATAGATGCTGTGAAAGGCTTTTAGAGATTGAAGAAGAGAGCCTTTGTTTTCAGGCTGGAATAGCTCATCCTTAAAAAGACTAAAACCCCATGATTATTATGACCCATGCTGGTAGTTGTGGGAAGACTATGAGATTCGTGGGAGGGATTTTTCACTGCAGCAGATTCAGACGGACTGTTGTTTGTGAACGCTGAAACCATGCTAGAGAAGTTCGCAGAGAACTATCTTCCATGGGAAGAATCCCATGGCACAGCAGAAGGAACTCTTTTCCTTAAACATAAAGAAAGATTCTTAAGAAATGAAACACTGACCAAAACCCCATGTTTGTTTCCCTTGCCCGGGTTGGTGGAAAGAGGGAGGTACTGGAAGAGAAAGGTGTTCTGAAAGTTTGTTTTGGTTTCTCATTATTCTTTTTATTTTTAATTCTGTTAACAATAAATTTTCTTTATACTGTAAGTTTGGACCTGTTTTGCCTTGAAGTTTTTCCATTTTTCTCAATAATCCTTATTTCACCTCATGAAAATGAAGTTTCAATCTCCCCTTCTCTGCTTAGCTATAGCAGAGGCAAGGAAGTGAATAGTTTTTTTCGTGGTACTTGGCGCCTAACCAGCGTCAAACCGCCATAGGTCCCAATTTGCCCATTATTGAGACTGAGAGCACTTTGTTGGAGGTTGACATGGAAACACCTGAATTTTACAGCATTATTTCTGACTTTCATATTTCACAATACTGGCTTTAATAGGCTCGCTAGTCATTTTAACAAACTTCCCTCCTCTCAAAACACATTAGAATAAAGTCTTAAACATTTACAATCCAAATATATCTTCAGTTTTCCAGCTATTCAGAGAAGAGATAATGCAACAAAACGATACAGAATGATATTTAAATACATATTTTATCATCAAAACTACCTCTCCCAGACTAAGACTGAATTGGTTTTATTATGCTTTAACTGTAGGAAGTATTTTAAATGCTTTCTTCAGCTACACAGAACAAGACAAAGGAAGCAGCTTTTTAGAAATAATTACTAGTAAAATACTATGAAATGCTGTAGTCTTACACAGAAATAGTAAAAGTAAATTTTAACAAAGCTTAGACATTTCAGTTGCTGATAAAAAACAGTTAGAACTTCTGAGATAGAGCTCCATGTTCATGATGGATAATATTGTCACTCTGTTTCCACCTAACTGTGGTTATTCATGATGGCTGTCATTCAGTTTTCAATCTTTTATCAAGTCAGAAAGGCAACTCCTCGCTGTTGCAGGTTAGGATTTTTCCTTTTTTTTTTGTTTCTCTCAGGGAATTTTCTCCCATGTGTTGCCTAAGAGATGATAACTACAACACTTAAGAGACAAAAGATGTGGCTGGGAGGAGGAGGAGGGGGAAGGGTGCAGTTTGCTACCATCTCTTAACTGGGCGGCTTTCTCTTGGGAAGTGCAGAGATACCTCGAGATTTTGGCTGGGGGTGAGGGGCTGGGCTCGGCCCTCGCTGGCTCTCCCACTCTGGGGATCAGAGGGGAGACGGTCATGGTCTTAGTGCAGGGCTGCTGCTGTGGGGAGAATTTGCTGCCACTGCAGAGGTCTGTCCTGCACTGTTTCTCTTTACCATGGGTGAGGCTTTGCTCATAAGAGGGGTCATGAGCAAAGTGTTGAACTGGGACCTTTTCAACACCCAATCTCACTGGAAAGGACCCTCACCATTTGCTCAGGTGCCTCAGGAGAAAACCTGGGACCCCAACCCCCTCCAGAGGGAGCATCTCCTATCTGCCTGTGGGAGCCCAGCTGCCACTGACCAGCCCCGCTGTTTTCTGCCACTGCTTCGGGCTTTTTTTTTGCTACACTTCAACCCGACACCTTGTGTCTGCTGGGACACCCTGAGGCTCCTGCTACGGGTTCAGAATTTTTGCTACACTTTGTTTGCCACCCTGGGTGCGCTTGCCACTGCTGTTCCAGCCTGCTGCTCCAAGGTTCCTGCTACAGCCCATTTCGCCATCCAGAGGGGCACCAGGATCAGCTGCCCCTGTGAGTTTCCAGAGGAAGCCTCTTTTCTATCTCTTCTACCAGCTGAGCAGCTATTACCACATGGAGAGGCAGCTGAGCTCGCACCACAGCGCTCCCTGCAGCCACAGGGGAATCATCGCACCCGCCCTGCTCGGCCGGGAGCCAACAGCGCCCATGCCGGCTGTGGCCGTAACTACAGCCAAGAGGAAAGTCCTTGACAGCCGAGAGATGGCTGTTACTGAGTTCCTGGGGGTTTTTTTTGTTCGTTGTTGCTGCTGTTGTTCTTGTTTGTTTTCCTTGTTATATATATATTCTAGTAAAGAACAGTTGTTCCTTTTCCCATATCTTTGCCTGAAAGCCTCCTAATTTCAAAGTTATAATAATTTGGAGGGAAGGGGGTCATATTTTCCATTTCAAGTAAGGTTCCCACCTTCCTTGGCAGACACTTGTCTTTCAAACCAAGACACTTGCAATGTAAGGCTGGGGTAGCTCCAACTTTTTCAGATGCAATACTGCATGAGGGAATTCAACCAGTTTTTAGGTGCATGCATGCTTCATCAAAATACTCAGCAAAAGCAACATAGTAAATAAAAGCAGCACAGCAAAAGCAATATAGTATTGATGCCTTAGGTTTTAACTTTTATATTTTTCAAATCCTGTACTGCCTAGTGTGTGTAACTCTGAAGTTTCGTGTGACCTGATAACTACTGTTCTCTCATGCTGGTTAGACATAACAAAGCCTCTCTAGGTTTGCTCTTCAAGGACACCAGGCCCCAAAATGTGTAAACTAAAGCCTGTGGGGGTGGGGAAAACTTGGGGTAATTACATCATTAACTGAGGTTATAATTGGAGAACTAACCCTGATATGCAAATGGACCAAACTTATAAAAGTGTGAAGAACCCGTGACCAGGGTCCATCTTGGGTGTAGCCTTTTGATTGCCCAGTGTGTACCTTTGAAGGCCCTTCAAATAAATACCTACTTTTATTCTTTTATTTTTGTCTAGTCCCTGCGGTTTTTAGGTGGCCACCTTAAGGCATCAGTATGACACAGTAATGGTGCAAAATGCTATACATCACTGGGGCCCAATGCATTTTGCCTGCTACCCAATTACAGCCATTGTTGATGTTCAGAGTACCCTTCAAGATGTTGCTATTGCCTTTCGCTGTAAAAGTGGATGTGCAGGCAGTGCCTCTTGAGTAGCAGCTAGGAGTACAATGTAACTAAGGGTGAACAACTTTTTATAACAGAAACTGAAGAAGAAAGAAGTGGTATATTCTTGTAAGCTCCTTAATTCCCATTTCCCAGAAACAAACGTGGCATGAGCTATATAATGTCATCTAAGGGGGCATTCCAAGCAGCAGCAATGTAAAATGCATCATTGCCAGGTTCTTTGATCCCACCTTCAAAGGCTAAAGGATGCCTTTCTATTTCTCTTTAAAAAAAAAAAAAAGGAAAAAAAAGTTACACAAAAGTCTACGTGAGATCTCTTGCATCTATACGAAAAGGATCAGAGCTAGTCAGGAAATAACTGGATCAGTAAAGAGACTCTTCCCCAAATCAGCCAGAACAGCATAGGACATGGGAAGATAAAACAACAACCAAACAAAAAAACCCCCAAAGCTCCTAAAAACATTCCAGAGCATCCTAAGATTTCTAGCAGAAAGTTCACATCCATCATGAAAAAGTAACTCATCCGTATTTTGGGTGAATAAAGACAAGCAGAAATTGCTTTGTTTCTTTCTCTCACTATATCATCTCAATATATTTTCCTCTTGCCAACAGATTTATTTATTTTTAATGAAAATCAGCAACAAAAAAAACCCAACCTCAAAGTTATACATGTATGTTGGAGGTTAGGATTTTTCCTTTTTTTCTTTTCTCTCAAGGAATTTTGTCCCATTTGTTGCCTAGGAGATGATAACGACTAGTATTTAAGAGAGACAAAAGATGCAGCCAAGGAGGAGGGGGAGGGGTGCAGCTGGCTCCACTCCCACAGCTGAGGGGATTTCTCTTGGGAAGGGCAGAGATGGGAAGTGAAGGGATGGGCTCAGCTTCTCTCTCTCTTCTAGGATTGGAGGGGAACGGGTGAGTTACTGCTACCGTGGGAAGAACTCGCTGCCGCCATAGAGTCCAGCCCAGCACTGCTGCTTCTTTACCATGAGTGAGCCTCTGCTCGTAAGAGCAGCAGACAGTGAACTGGGACCTTAGTAACACCCAATCGCACTGGAAAAGACCCTCACCATCTACTCAGGTGCCTCAGGGGAGAAACACAGGTCCCCGACCCCCTCCCCCTTCCTGAAAGACGCGTCTCCCTGAATGCCTGCGGCAGCTGCTATGGAGAAGCCCAGCTGCCACTGCCCAGCCCCGCTGTTTTCTGCCACTGCTTCGGGCTTTTTTGCTACACTCTAACCCAGCGCCCCCTGTCCGCCTGACCCCCCCCAGCTCGTGCTAAGGCTGCAGAGTTTTGTGTTGCATTTTGTTTGCCACCCTGGGATGTGCCTGCTTCTGCTGTTCCAGCCTGCTGCTCCAAGGTTCCTGCTACAGCCCATTTCGCCATCCAGAGGGGCACCAGGATCAGCTGCCCCTGTGAGTTTCCAGAGGAAGCCTCTTTTCTATCTCTTCCACCAGCTGAGCAGCTATTACCACATGGAGAGGCAGCTGAGCTCACACCACAGCGCTCCCTGCAGCCACAGGGGAATCATCGCACCCGCCCTGCTCGGCCGGGAGCCAACAGCGCCCCTGCCGGCTGTGGCTGTAACTACAGCAAAGGGGAAAGTCCTTGACAGCCAAGAGAAGGCTGCTACTGGGTTTCTGGTTTCGTGTTGTTGTTGCTACCATTGTGGTTATTTGTTTGCCTTGTTATACAGATAGATAGATAGATATACATACTAGTAAAGAACAGTTGTTCTTTTACCCATATCTTTGTCTGAAAGCCCCTTAATTTCAAAGTTATAATAATTTGGAGGGAGAGGGTCACATTTTCCATTCCAAGGGAGTTTACTGCCTTCCTTGGCAGACACTTGTCCTTTAAACCAGGACAATGTACCAGCTGGGTCTTACACAATACAACCAACTATCTGAAACCATATACACTGATGAGTGCAGAAGTCATGAGCCTTATACAGTAGTCAGAAAAAGACTCACAGAAAAATTCTGAATTTAAGCTATGTGCTGACTGACTACTTCTCTGAAAA
This sequence comes from Mohoua ochrocephala, assembly GCA_013398855.1. Classification (NCBI taxonomy): domain Eukaryota; kingdom Metazoa; phylum Chordata; class Aves; order Passeriformes; family Acanthizidae; genus Mohoua; species Mohoua ochrocephala. The sequence goes on from VZTA01013008.1 coordinate 22,374, forward strand.
TCAGAAAACAAGCCTCTTGTAAGAAATAATTGATTATTGAATTTGGTCTTGTTTTCATAATTTTTTTTAATATTCTGTAACAAATGCTAATAATTTCATTTCAGGTATTCAAAAATCATAAAACATGACAGTATCTTGATGTTAGGCTATTATATACTTTTGGCACTCCATATGCTACTCTTTTCAGCACTCAACACCCAAATGGCTGAGAGCTGAAATGCCAGTTTCCTGTTTTAAACATAAGGCACACATATGAAATTATTTGTCTCCAAAACAAGTTTAAAGAATCACTTACAACAGTCTCCAGAATCATTTAAATATCATCATTTCTGGAAACTCTAGTTCTATGTAGCACCTACCCAAGCAAATCTGCGAGCTACCAATGTTATCAACAAACCAGATTCTTTTTTATACGACTGGTAGAATTCCATACTGCAAGTACTATTTGAGAACCAAAGCTACTGTGCAAAGAGGGATCAATTACATCATCTGGTCTAACAAAAAGTACATCTTTCTACTAAACTGTTTTGCTTTACCAATAGACCACCATTACTACAGTATTACTACTAATCATTATTGAATGGATAGAGGTGATGAAACCCTTTAAAAGGTAATACCTTAATTACAAACTTAATTATCACTGTGTATTTTATCATCTTATTTCATTAAAAAAAAAGAGAATTCTGCATTTACCCAGCATACCACACAACACAGAGATTTTCAAATGCACATGGTACCATTTTAACTCAAAATGGGAGATGCTCAGCCAACTGACTAACTTGTATTTAGTAGAATTTCCAAAAATGTCCTGAAAAAATCTCCAAGTCCTTCATAAAGCAGAGATTCTTCTCTTGAATTTAGTTATACACCTTGGATGCACTGAACCAAACAAATGCTTGCATAAAGCCAAACATCAAGGTAACAACACAGATATAAGGACTAGATCTGTGTTCTCCAGAAGAGACTATAAAATATGCTGTCTTAATAGACAGAAAATACTAATCAAAAGTTTAAGTTAAAAGAAGGGAATATTACCCCATAAAAGTGCTTCTGGCAAAATAAAGCCCTTCAACACTGCTAGATTTAGACTGAATCTTAAAGTGTCTCTGATTTACACAAATCTAGCAATGGGGAAAGTAAGTCACGTGAGACCATAGAACTACTGATCTCATCTTGTGTGAAAGGAACTTGAAGATTTTCAAAAGTAACAAAAATCTAGTAATGAAACTGAACTGGAGGAATCTACAGTAATCACTGAAAATTGATAGTATGCTTATACTTCTTATAATCCAGTGCAAACAGTTTGCCTTTAAATCTCTGTTGCTGTACAAATTTTATATATACATATATAGGTGTGTGTATATACACACGCATGGGGGCCAATATACAGGAGTGCATATATACTTTATTCACTCAGATACATTTTCTTCTTTTCTGGCAGAACTGTGTGGTTTGTATTTCACCCACTTAACTTGATGTTTTCAACTTAAAACATGTCCTCCTGTGGGAAGAATGAGACACTCAGCCACTGGTGCAAATGTTTTGACTATATTGGGATTTTTTTTTTTAATTAATGGCAAGAACAATACCCCAGCTAGGCATCTGATTTAATAATCCTCTTATTCTTAATTAGTTCATACAGCTTTTGTAGTCTCAACTTTGAATACATGTAGATCAACAGCAAGAAGGGAGGCTAAAAAACATGCTTACCTTTTCTTCACATTTCCTGTGGCAGGCATACTTGCAAACTAAAACAAAAATAAACAAAATATATGACTAAAAGAGTAGGTGGATTGTCCCCTCCTTTTCTTTAGATCAGCTTTCTACAAGAGATCTGGCCAAACTCAAGTCTGTATATATAAAAGTATTTACATACTTCAAAACAAAACTAAACTAAAAGAAGACATGCATTTAGTTTTCACCCATTCCTGAAAGATTAGTTAATTACAGCAGTGTTATCAGATTTGTGCATTTTATCAGCTCATGATACTGTATGTCTGGTTAAACATCATGGGCTGAATATCTTGACACTTACCTTTAAAGTTTCACCTATGCCAGAAGTGTTACAATTTAAATGACACAGATAGTAAGATAAAATTGTTCCCAATGTAACCTCTGAATCTTAGTCATATCAGCAGTCCCAGAGACCTAAGAAAAGCAGGTTGACTTCAAACTCACAGGCAACTAGTACTGGCCAGACTGAAATTTCTGATTATGAAATTCAGGTTATACAGTGCTGCAAACATTACTTCCAAGAGGTAAGCACTTGATTTCTTTTAAATTCCTTTTTCCTAAGAGCAGGAAAGGATTAATTGTACCAGCAATTTTAGATTCAGCATTTACCTTAAAAAGTAGCTAGATGAGCAGCGATGCAACTATGATGCAAAGCACAATAGCTAGAATCTGACACAAGCTGGTTTTTAATTGATCTTCCATATGCACTTTCTTCTTTACTCTGAAATTTGCTTTAATTCCATGCAGTGTCTATCCTTTGGGTTACCATGAGCTACCCTGTATTTTAAATTCAGGAAAAACTTACTTATTCAATCTCCAAGATCAGTAAGCTGCAGAATACCACAGAGGTTTAACTGGAAGATTAACTGGGGCGTAACCTCAGACCACTGAAGCTGAAAGCCATGCTTGTTTCTTGGTGCTTCCACAGCAGCCTGACCCAACAGGAAAGATACAACTACCAAGGTGTGAGGTCAGCAAATACTCATACTCGTTTCAGATTCAACTGCAACAACTGCTGAACGAAAAACCCTCATGCTCCAGTCACTGCTCGGGGGAAAAAAAAGTAAGGCTTACTGACACATCTTCTATTCTATCTTGTACATGCTATGTTCACTTATTTTCCCTACATGTAAGTTAGAAGCAAGTTCTTTGTTCAGTGTGCTTTACAGGATTAAGTTTCTTTATTCTCAAAATTTATTGATGTTCACACAAATACACTATTAGCATTGATAATAACCTATACCACTTAAAAACTCTATCAATCTTAAAGCAAATGGAAGACTGCCCTTAACTCACGAGGAAAAACTTAATTTTCCTGCATGACAGCATAGGGGATAAATTGCTAAATTCATTAAGTGATTTCACATACTAAAACTGTCTATTTAGTAGAATCCATATTTTAAATCAGTATGATTAGCTTCAACTTTGCAAAAGGCTAACAGATGCTCTAAAAATACACACACTATCTGTTTATTCTATAAGCTACTTTGAGATTTCCTGCAAAAACAAAGATAACTACAAAAAAAGGTAAAGAATCAAATGGTAAATCTGTCAGAAAGCCTTGATATTACAGACAAAGTATCATCTACTTTATAGATGCTTAAACCTAGATTTCTGTGAGGCAAGATGAAATACAAAACAGATTTCATTCCATGACAACTTCCATGATTTTGCTACTGGTTCATGTAAAACCAAATCACAAATATCACCAAAACACAAAACTTCTGTTAAAGATGTTGATTTTTTTTAGTTTCCATGTACAAGAAAATCAGTGTTTTCTGCGCTTATGTAACACAACAGTTCTTACAATCTTTTCTGGAAACAAATCACTCAAGTCAGATGTGAACTTAACCTGGATAGCAACTTCAAGACTGATGCTTTCAGGAGCATCTCATTCAAATTCATAAGCAACACAGAAATACAGCATGGAAACTCCACACATAATTAAAGCAAGAACACAAAGCTATATTGCTATATTTATGAGACTCTAAGGAAACAAAGAGTAAAGCCTCCAGACGTAATTAGTCAAATACAGTCAGGCAAAGCTCTCTGACTGAAACAAACTGTGCATTTTTTCAGGTGTTTAGATTTATAACATTCTGAGCATAGAGATCTGATTCACAAAGACTGCTTCACTCCTCCTCAGCATTCAGAAATATTCTAATCATATCTAAATCCAGTACTTGCATGGATTAAACTGAGTTAAGCCTTCTCCTCTTCACTAGCTAATAAAGCTGATTATGATAACAAAACCGGACAGAAATAAGCACTCCAAAATGAGATCACTGACTGTGCAGATGCTGGGAGCAAACAAAGCCTTTCTTTGTGCTCAGATGCAGAAAGGAGGTTCTCCATCTTCCCTCTCAGGTGAACTTCAAACTGCTCATTGCAGACATTGCTCCTAAAAGGCACACCAGCTACATCCCAACAACAGAAATGGATCCCCAGGCATAACTGATCCAAACTATAACTTCCTTTTCTTGACAGGTCTGAATTTCACTAGTTTCTGCCCAGAACAACAAAACTTTAAATGACTAGGCCCATTTTGACAGACTGTTCTTTGCATTTACCAGATGCTCAAGTGTTCAAAACATTTTATGTAATTTACATATGTCCTACTGAGGTACAGCAAGCATCACAAGTTTTTGTTTGCTGGTAAGGTAATATTTTTAGAAATAAAATGTTCTATATATGTGTGCGTGTACATTTACGAATACATACACGTGTGAACATATGTACACAAATATATAAACACATACATGCACATACTCCAAAAAACACCAAAGTCTTGTTTTTAGTAAACATAAACTCAGTGGCTAAAACCAACTTAAAAAAAAAAAAAAAAAACAAACAAACAAGCAAAAAAAACCCAAACCACATACACACACATGGCAGGGGGCAGGGCAGGAAATGTAGCAGCAGCATTTGAAAGAGAGGAATATAATAAGAAAGTTCTATGAATTGGCTATAAGGAAGCATACAGGCACGTCAAGAAAGAGTGAATGGAATAAGGGCCATGCTGCAGTGGTCAAGTTTCTGAGCATAGACAAGTACTGGAGAGAAGCATCATTGCCTTTCCAGGCACATCCTTTCACAATGCAATTCACATGGGTTTCTCCATTACAGCTGCTAGCATCATGAACAGTGAGAGATCCCTCCCTTCACCAACACTAGCAAATTAAACATTTACTCATAAAGAGAAATTGATTTGCTTGATATTTCATTACTTAGAATTCATTGTGCCACAACTATGATGAATTCTAAAAACAATGAATTCTACTACATCAAAGAACTGTGCTGCCTGGATGATTGCACCCCTTCAGACCAAGGCTGGTTTTAGTTCAGCCTAGGCATTTACAGTACTTTCAAAGAGAGAGATTACTTCAAAAATTAGATTGCCAGAGAGACTGAATAATGTTTCAATATGCCAGCTTTTTTTTATTAAAAGCCTTGAATAGCAGAAACACACTTTCAGAAAATTTCTAAGGCCAAAAGAGCAGTATTATACCATAACTGTGCAACCCATGTCTTTTCAGTGCAACAAACATGCAATACAAAATCACACGGATAACGCAAAAACTGGTGTGCTGATAGTATGCTAAGGAAAATACATGCAACTTACATTTAAAAGATCTCAACAAGCAGCTTCTATTGAATGCTGGCATTCTTCAGGCAAAGCTTACAAGTGAAATGGCAATCAGCTCTTCACAGGACTACAGCCTAACTGTATTCAAATTTTAAAATGTGCCTGAAACTGTCCAGAGGACTTAATGTCACACTCCGCAAGGCTACTTCAGTTCTTCGGCAAAACAGCTGAATGTCTCCATCCCACACACAAGCTCTCATCAAATACCAGACTTTCCGAATTTATGTTAAAGGATTCTGGCATCAGCTCCAAGAACAACTGTGCCAAGCTGGCTAGTAATAAAATGGAGACCAAGCCATATTTAGTCAATTTACTGCACTTCAAAGCAGTTCCTAAACAATAGCTCCAAGAATTCATTTTCTTAAAAGGGGAAGAAAAAGGGAGTAAGGGTAAGTAAGACATTTCTTTGTATTAAAATGAAGATGTGTTAACTCCTGCAAGTTACCAATATTGCTGCCAGGGTAAAGAGAGAAGGATAAGTATAGTGAATCATATTTTTTAGACCTAAACTCCAAAAGTTTTGTAAAATGAAAGTTCTGCTTCTTACATTCTTGTGTATAAGAAGCTCTCTGAAAACCAGTAGCAATGTATTTACAAAGTAAGAAACTAATGCTGTAAATTAACCGCAGAATGATTTATGGTTTACCAGGACAAAGAGCTTAACCTTTTCTCTGTCTGGTAAGGGCTCTGCACCTTGACATTTTTGAACATTTAGTGAACATCTGGTAGGGCAATATGTTTCATATATTCCATCACACTGCACATGTAGTAAATATGGCTGGTTTATAAGGACAACCTTGCACTTAACGACAGCTTTCATCAAGTGATTCTCCGTGATAGGTTTTTGGGTGTTTGTTTTTAAACAACACCATGTATGGCAAGGGTAGAAAGAAGATAATTCAGGAATCCTCTTGGGGCAGAAACTTGCAAAACAATAGAGAATCTAAGAGACGTAACCCAGTTTAATGCCTTTCTAATACCCAAGAAAAATTACTTGTTCCAAAAACATACACTGTACAGGCCTGGATATTAATTTTTAACTTCCGGGTGACAAAATAAACTGGGATACCAAATCACAGGCCTAGATGTTTGAAAGATGCTTTCTTTCCCTCAGCATCTCCAGCTCAGCAAAACAGACATATGCTATTAAAGATATTTTTTGACAGTAATGGAACAGTCCTTGAAAATTCACAACAGAATGTAATCTAAACCAAGCATATAAAAAGACTTAAGTTTTATAGTTCCCAATTCCAGGCTTCTCTCTTAATACCAGGAAAGATGGGTGTCAGAGTGTCACAGAAGTGGTGGAGCCCAGCTATTTTAATATCTAGGTTAGTGATACCGCTACTGACCAACATCTCACACCTGCAGGAAATGTCCTGCACAAAATATCAGGCCTGTCATTGGCTCTGAAGACAATATATTTTCTTTTTGTTAAAATGTCTTGATTTGGTTTCTGAAAATGCAAAGTAGGGCCACCACAACAGGATCTCCTCGGGGCAGAGGAGGAGAGGAGGCTATCTATGACCAAAATCTCCCAAATGGCTGCTGGCTACAGTAAACCAGTCTGGTTGAAAGGGCTTTGTGGATGAAATGTTGCTACAAGTGCAGCTTGCTGGCTATTTTTATTTCAACAAGCGTTTAATAATGTTGTGATCAGATTTTTAGAAAAAAACTCACACGACCACACTTTTCTGCTGACCTGTTCCTACCAACTTTGCAGCAACTCAACTCAAAAAGAGGTCAAAAGGAAAGCAGCATGAAAATCAGATGCACAGAAATTAACTGCAGCATCAAAAATAAGTTGGCATGCAATTTTGTGTGAGGCAGTTTTGTGCATTTCTTCCCCCATCCCACTTTGTGTAGGGGATGGGAGAATTGTAGCCTAGCTGGAAATACTGGTCTTTAGATGCAAGAGAAAACACTTCTATTTTTAAGAAGTTACCAGAGTCACATGCCAAAGATGTCACAAGTCTAACAGGCACATTACAGCAACAACATCTGCTGGTGCATTTCCTGTGCCTCTACTATTATCCTTGATTTTCTTTTGTTCTTTTTCTCATATTCAGCCAACCATTGTCTCTTCATCTGAATATTGCTCCCACTTCTTCATGACAGTGACAGCAGACATTGTTTTTGAAGATGAAGGCTAACAGATAGTTATGGGATATTTGTGCAGAGCTTCAGCATTTTGTTAGTTGGGGTGCCTATACAGTGTTGGGAATGAGCCTTCCCACAGATGAAATATTCCCCTTGCTGTTGCCAACAACAGCAGTGGAAAATCTTTATTGAGAGAAAAATATTTTGGCACTACAGCTGCAATAGCATGTCCTTTCTTTTCCTTTACTCCCACCTTCTTCCTGTCTTGTACAAAAATCTTGACCACAAAAGGCTTACAAAGGCAGAACACTAGCAACAATGAAAATGTTTCCACATTTTTAAAAATACTCATACAGTAAGTTTCTCCCATCTTTTTAAGCTACACTTGCCAGTCAATTAGGAAATTGTTATATCTTACTCCAGTTTAGAAACAAAGGTTATTTTTAGACCTCCTCCCTCTGGCTAAAAAGATAACCCCATGTTGCAACATTTCATCTACAAAAGCATTTCAACCAGACTATGGTTTATTGTAGTCAGCAACCTACATGAAACTCAAAAAAATGGCTGGACTGCCTCCAGGTTTTTCTCCTCTCTTCAGCTGCAGACAGTGCAAGAACTGTCAGATCTCAAGAGCTTGCATGTCTGTGATGGATCTTGAAAACATATCCTGCATAAATTATGCTAAGAGCAAGGATCAAAAATAAGAAGAGATCAGCTTAAAATGGGTGATCTCCAAAATAAGTAAGAAGGCAGATGTTGCTCGATTTTGTGAATAAGACTTTATGGGCCTGGAAGTTCTGATTCACAGCTGTTCTTAAGGTCCTACAGAAAATATAAGTGACAAAGACCATCACCAGAAGAGACCATAATATAGGCTATGAAAAAGAAATCATCTATATGATCCTTCAAGTACTTACAGTCGTAGGCATGCTTTCCAAGTGTGTTTTTTAAATCTCATTAATGATAACAGATGGAAATGCTGCACAAAATCAGTTAACAACTCTTCCTCTTACCTATTTATAGGGTTCAAATCCTGAATGTGTCTAGGAGTTATGCTTGTAGCCTGCCTTAGCATCTTGAAGCTTTCTTCATGTACCAGAACAACCTCTTCAGTATTACAACAATTTTCTTCACCCATCTTTTCTTTAAATAAATTTTATCTTCCTATACATTATTTCTGTCTCCCATGGTAGTTGTTCCCCCTGCCCCACCCCTTGTTTTGAAGCCAATTAGAAGGGTGAAGTTGTTTTTGAAATGCATCAATATTTACTTTGAGGTTGCTCTTCCCACATAGCATATCAAGTTCATCATATTCGAATTATATACTCTAAAGATACTAGCATTTCATTTCAGATTTTCCCATTAGAGCAGATAATTCTAATTTCAACTTATCCTTAGGAATTTTACGTTCCCTTCAAGTGGGCTTAGCTTATAAAATTGCAAGAATATCAGATGAAATAGCAGTCATTGGCTTTGCCAACAAAAACTGTGGGGTGGGGGATCAAATTTGCTTTTTATTTAATTATTTATTAGCCGCAATAAAGGAAAGTTACAGCTTTTTAGAAACCTTAGGGGTTTAAACGTTAACTTTAAAATAAATTAAATAATCACAGATCAAATTCTGGCATGATTAAATTGGTGCTTCTGAGGTAAACCAGTAGGGAACTCAGGTTCTACAGATAACTTTCTGAAACATCATATAACAGCTGTGAACATTAAACATTCCATAGAGGTCTTTGCCTTGTGTATTATTTTTTAGTTAGTAGAAACTTACCTTAGAGATTTCTGCCAAAATTCCTCCCCTCTCCCCAAGTTCTCACTAAGGTAACAACATGCCATCAAAGGATGTCAATTTTACTATTTCTCTCAGCTCCAGAGTGGGTGTGTTCAGCCAGAACGCTTATATACCACTTGTGTAATGCCTACTGATTACAGTGGCTTCTTTTGTATCTCTATATGCTCCAGTAAGTCTTTAATCATCCTTCTCCTTTCATGTCTTTGATGTTGTTATGGACATAACTTCCATGATGCACATAGTTTCCGTGTCTCACTACCTAAGCTCTGCACTGAAATATTCATGCATATCTTGTAGAGTTGTTTTAATTACATTTTAAGTACATTTTACTAATCCAGTGGAACTTGCTATTTACTGTGTGCACCTTTTGTCTAGAGAAGAGGGAATGACAATCCCAAGCTTCCAATGCCACAGATGGGCTGCAGTCCACATTTCTTTTTTCACTCTCCTCCTTCCCAGGACAGTACACTCTGTGTCACTCATGTCCAAGTCAACATCCACCCATTTCTGAGGGGTCACTAAAAAGGCTTCTCTGCTGAGACTAGATCAATTAATGCAGTCTCATTTACACATTCTGACAGATGACTGTCACAAACAAGACCGACAGTCAAATGAAATTTTACAGCAAGAGCCTGGGTCCCTACCTAACTCAGCCTTGCTTGGGCAATTTGTAATCTCTCTTCCTTAGAGTTCACCGAAGCTGTGAGTTATTAATCTGCTCTAGGGACAACAGACCGTGCCATTTGATCCTATAACCTGCATATCCTGCTTTAAATTTGGAGGTAATTAGCAGTTAATTACTTAGGAAAATAGTAAGGTTTTCTGGTTTGTTTTCTGCTGTTTCTTGGTGAGTCTGAACCATACCTACTCAAGATTCAATGACATCTTAAAACAGTTCCACAGAAGACAATGTGATTTGCTGGATCAGTCCTCAAGAAAACATGTAGGTGTACAAACACCATACAGAGAGCAAATAGTGATATGATGAAAACCCCCTTTAATTTGATGACAATCTTTTCATCTTCTCAAAGACTTCCCATGTTATAACACCAACATGAGTAGACGGGTATGCTTGTTGCCATAATTAATGATCTCACGGTTAATCAACCAAAATTGCCATAATTAACTAGAAGATGGTTTAGTTATGTTGAAGTTACAGTGTGTGGGTATATTAGATGTGTGTATATATATATAAAAAAATATTAGATAGATACATCTCATAATACCCATGTAAGCACCTTACACAATCTTATTTCACAAGGATCACCCCATGGAAATCAGACTGACACAAACACTCCTACCTCACTACATACTTTGCCATTTAGAGCCAACTGTAATGCCACTAGCCCAAGCAGGATACAAATTCTAGCTTTCTAGTCTGTCAATTCAAATTTAGTTTCAAGCTTTCTAGTTTGTCTGCCAGGACTGTAACAAAAGACATGCTTTGCACATTATTAAGATGCTCATAAGTTATTACTGGTCTTAGCACTTATTGATAAACAGAGTATATAAAACCACCTGCAATATAATCATATAAAATTAAACATCCATATATTTACACACACAGTATGCCAAATCAATTTGTCATCTCCATATGAGTTTTATTATAAAAATGTATTTTGACTTGTCATAAGCAATGAATTTGATTAAATACAGAGGACTTTTTCAATTGAGTAAGGCCAACTAACCCAAAAGTGAGATAGTAAGTGGATCACTAGCCAACCACAAGCACAGTCACAAACAAGCAGGTGAATTTCAATGGAAAATATCAAACCTCTTAAAGAAGAAAAATAGCTCAAATTGTCTTCAAATCTTGATCTATGGTCTGTAAGACTGTGAAAGCGCTTGATTAAACACAGATAGTGCAATTTGATGAGAACATAGTTTCTATCATTAACCTGCTCAATGAAACAGTCCAGGACTTATTTACTGTAAGCCAATTAACAATTGAATGAAACATATGTTAACACAATTTACAAAACAAAAGTTATTATACAGATGTATAATAACTTACTAATAAGTCGAGAAGATTAACTGTACTCTTTATTACACTCAGCTTGCACTTAGTACCATGATTAGAATTTCTCTGCTCACAATACAGTTAACAGCACATGACAACATAATTTGGCACCTCTGGCTAACATTTATACATGGTTTAAAGTAAGAAAATTTCAAAGGAAGAAAGCAAAACTCAAATGTAGTCAAAGCATCAAGGAAAAAGGTTTTCAGAAAAAAAAAAAAAACCAGGAACTAAAATTCTACAAGAACTCCTATTTGGATCACTCCAACATATATTTCGAAAACCAACACATTCATAGCTACGTTAGATTAACAAAAAGATACTCAGTTCATTCAAACAACCATTAATTGCTTTACGTTCAAAAATTAGTTTATGGAATGCTTGTATTGCATGTAAAGCCTCACTAGCAGCTAAACTTAAACTAGGTAACTTAATTGTCAACTGAAGATGAGAGGAGTTTCACCAAAAGACATCTGTACAGTGTTTCAACTTTTCACACGTATTTCACCCATCACATCAATGTTCTAAGAGCTATGAAATAATACTTTATTATTTAAAATTACTCAAATCTCCCAAATCTGGTCTCCAGTTTCTTTTAACTGCCACTAAGACTAGAGATTCAGGAGATTCAGAGCTCTCTGTTCTACACTAAAAATTATTTGATCACAACATAACAAAGATAAATAATTTTTTTTTTAAGCAAAGGAAAATAAAGTAAAAGAAATTTTTACCATCTATTTTATATATCTAAAATAAAAATAATAAAATAGAAATTCACATGTAAAGACAGAAATTACATCCTTATGACAGCTTGTTTGCAAATAAGGTAAAATAATGAATATTCAACATTTAGGGTAAGTAGCTTAAAAAAATAAAATCAAAAGGCTTCTGTAACTCCAGTGGCCTTTTGCTAACCATGTAAATGCGCAAGATTATTATGTATTATTTGCTCAGCCATGAATTAAATTATACTGTACTTCAGGGAAAATCAAACCAGAGCATTCAAGTTTGAGGTAATGCTGAAGAGACGTGGGGAGTCAGGTGGTCCTCGACTTACTGCAAAACATGCAGGTACTGTAGAAATCAATCAATAGCTGTTTGTCCTTACTTCATTATGAGACTCTGTATCAGAGACAAACATGCTTACCACGCAGAAAAAGAGCCAGGAGCTTCCCCTTCTTTAACTCTCTCTTTCCTTTTTGCCACTGTTTTTGTAGAAAAATTGTAACTGAGTATGTTTGACTGGGATGGACTGAAGTATGAAAGGATAAAGCGACATCATTCAAGGGTACCTTTCATTCAATCGTTCGTTGGTCAGTTTTACACACCACATTTGCAAGACAGGGCTGAAAAACACACCCCCAAAATGACTACCACGTACTACTAAAAACCTACAAAACACCCAGTTATGGCTTTTTTCTTTTTTCTTAAAACATGTAGATGATTTCATTGCTAGAAAACAGCAAATACTACATACTGATCAATATGGAGCTTTCCCCTTACGTAATTTCACTTACATGTAACTTTCCTTTAACTGGTAAGATACAGTCTGAAAGGAACCTGCAGTCTGTCAATTTTTGAGGAGAAACTGTTAAAAGGGAAGATTTTCTCGTTAACAGACAAAGAAACTATTTCTTAACTATAAGCTTTTCTTCTTCCTCCCCTCCCTGCAATGCCAACTTGCAACATCTGGGAGAATTTACCAGAAGCAGCAGAGCAGCACCAGGATTTGGCTCTGAAACAGCTAGTTTATTTCTCCTAATATTAATAAGAGTTTCAGAGTACTAGGATACATTTCAAGTACCTGCAGTGCTGGCAAGGAAAGAGACAACTTTTAGTTCTTGCTTTTCCAAAACTATGCTTTATGAAGTCCATGCTGTAAGTTAAAATACAAATAGGTTCTTATTAAATTGAAATTACTTGGAATCTGTTTGGTCCCATCCCACAGGTAAGTATCAAACAACCATCAATCAAAATGTAACAGTAGCAAAGAAGAATAGCGGGTCTGCCAGATGCTCACATCAACAAAAGAGGCTACGTAATAAAGTCAAAGGGCTCCTTCTGAAAATTGCACCCAGAAACCTAGAGAAGATTATCCCAGACTGACTTAGATATAGACACAGATGTATCATAGACATGAATGTATATGAATGGGGAGTGTGTTGAAGGGAGGCGGCATTTAAAAGACACATAGATGTGGCCCTTTAGGACATGGTTTAGTGGTATACTTGGAAGCAATGGGTTAGCACTTGGACTCAATAATCACAGAAGTCTTTACCAGCCTAAATGATTCTGTGAATCAAAGTTCTGGTTCTCTCCTGGTACAGTACTGTTTACACTGAACTTGATCAAGAGGGTCTTTAGGTAGTTCCTTCACTAAACAGTCTTCCTTCCAAAAAATACTATTTCTGCTAAATTGAAAACAACTAAATCCTAAGAACTTTGGAACCAACCTCCAGAAGGACAGAGAGAAAAATTATTTTAAAGAGATGCACACATAATTACCACTCCTATGATGATAGCTATAATGCTGAATATATAGCTGTTCATCTTCAGTCAGCACCATAGCTCAGGAAATGGCCACATTCCTTCCACACCCTCTCACACCTCCCTCTCAAACCCTCAGAGGAATCCTAAGGTGTCTGAAGAATATGGAACAGGGAAGATGGGAGAAGGAGATCCAACTAGAACCTGAAGTTGGTGCAAACACCTCTAAGTGAAAACAGCAACTACTTTTTAGATGAAAAGAGAATAGCATTCTCATTCTTGGAAGTAAACCATGCATATGGCAAGTAAAGGAACTGTTTGATTAATATAGAATAGCAGGAGTCAAACATTAACCAGGCAGAACTGAGAGATCAAAAGCCCTATCCGTGGACAACTTGCAGAAAGGACCTATTGAGCTTTCCCAATATTTAATTTTATCACACGCATCCCATGGAGAAGAGGGAAGGATGTGCAATTCTACACAGGAAGGGAGAAGAGTGGGGGAAAACAGCAGTAAGGTGCAGGCAGGAATACCACAGGCAGAAAGTCTCTAGTCTGTGTTATCCAGGAGATCTTTATTCTCTCTGTGAGTGATTAGACTGAAGGACTAAGGATTAGACAGACCACAATGCAAATGGATAAATTAAAGTAAATAAATAGACAACTGCTCTTGTGATTTTTTTGGACATTAACACAGATAAATCCTTCATGCCTCAGGGAGCAAGGGTCAAACACTTCTTCATTTGTAGACTGAATTCCAGAAGCATATGTCATCCGCTGTGCACATATCACTCATATGCTCCTCACAGATCCTCCGCACGCACTGCCTTATTCTGTCTGAACAGCATAGTAGTATAAGTACATGATTATACAAGTCCAGTTACCTACTACAGCACCCTATTCCCTGACAGTAGCAGGGAACGTTGTTGTACAAAGGAAGGAAATAAACCAAAGGTAACTTAGTCCAGGGGGAATACCAGAAACATGGATTCCTAGAAACATTAACATCCTTTAGCATTAATAGAAAACTAATTTTCTTAATGAAGCAAGAAAGTAAACACTACATCATGTATTACTCACCTCTGCAGGAAATCCCTTGGCTATCAATTACTTGTTTGCAGATTCCACAGATACTGGATTTCTTAAAAAACTTATTTTTGAAGGTGTGAGACCTTGAAGCTGTTTCTTGAGGCTGGAAGCAAGGAGATTAACATCAGACCTTCACTCAGCTTTTGAGTCATAATTTTAAGGGAAATATAAGTAATTTTAAAATAAAAATAACAGTAGTTATTTTTAGTAGTTACATATAGTAGTGTATAGCTAACATAATTTAACAGTATACTTTTTTATATAGCACAATTTAACAGTCATGTTGTATTTAGCAGTATAATAGTAGAAACATGAAAGTGCTCTTGCTCGCTCTCTCATCCTCACTCTTATTCTATAGCATAAGCTTTCCACTCTCAAGTGTGGGGAACAACAGAATGTGAGGAACCTCTTGCACATCAGGACATGGCCACTGCAATTAATTTTTTATCATAATTTCACAATTCACTCTATAACTTATCTTTTAAGAGGAAATACAGAATAATGTCTATGATATGACCCAACAGTCTTCTGACCTAAGGACTTATCTACACAAAAACTAGCATTGGTTCAGTTTAAACTGGTTTAAAATACCATAAGAACTGCTCTACCACAGTAGCCAATTTAACTAAAGCTAACTTAAAAATCCCTTTGTTTCTTTCTTGTATAAGAAATATACACTAGTTTAAAGTAGCCTTATTTCCACAGTAGCTGAAATATCATATTAAAATACAATGCAATTATGAAATTTCTAACTGGGGACAGATTCAAAAAGTTAATACCATTTTTGCAATAGATATTTTATGGCTTCTATAACTTAGGAAACATATAGGTAGGAAAAACAGAGGAGGCTACCAAAAGCCTTTGATAGCCATTATCTTTTCTAGGTGTGTAATAACATTCATGTTCATTGGCAGACTTTTTGGAAATATCAGTTACCTATTCAAAAACAAAAATATATTTCACCAGACCATGAAAACCCCCAAATGCTCTTCGAGTTTCCACATTTTCATTTCACATTTGCACCTTACTGTCCTTAAAAGTACTGCAAACAAGCCTGAATTCAATACTAACACCTGTGCTGAGCTTTAGCAGCACAAGTGTCTAGAAGCAGAAAGCTGTCCCATGGCTGGACCATTGCAGCGTCAGACTTCCACCCATATATCAGTTGAGAAAGTTTCCCAGCATGGTGCAATGCACAAGGTAACAAGGTAAAGAGGTATCACAAGATTTCTTTGTGGCTTTAAGCAACTCAACGTGGCTCTAGGCAAAAGGTTTACTGATTCCAAAAATAACTACAACACAGCTACATAACAGGCACAAGAACAGTCAAAAATCAATGACAATTTTCAAGTACAGCCTCCACATGTGCCTATCCAAAACTCCACTGAAGGCCCAAGGAACACAAATGGCAACAACTGACCACACTGAGCAGTCTGCGGGCTCAGACACCCCATCCCCAGTGGGGGTTCACAGTCAGCTTGATCTTAAGAATAGCTTCAGGAAATATTGCTGGTCTTACCCCCACAGTGTAAAGCCAAGATAATTCACTTACTTCCATAAACAATAAATTACAGAGACTGCAGGAATAAACCTTAGTCTGGATCATCAGGAAAATATTTCCAATGGTAAGGTGTATTAATCAGCAGAAATAAGTAAATTAATGAGAGAAATAATCTACTAGTCCACATCCTTGAAAGTCTGAAAAAGGGGATTAAACACTTGAGTTATTTCTGAATTCTATACAGTGCTTCATAGTGTATTGGGTTTGCATGGCCAGGTTTTGGTGGGCAGAGCGGCTACAGCAGTGGCTTCTGTGAGAAACTGCTAGAAGTCTCCTCCATGTCCAGCACAGCCAATGCCAGCCAGCTCCAAGACAGCCACTGCTGGCCAAGGCTGGGCCAATCAGAAATGGAAGTAACGCCTCTGTGATAACATTTATAAGAAGAAAAAAAGTTATTGCGCAGATTTAATTGTGGCCAGAGAAGAGCAGGGTGAGAATATGTAAGAGGAACAACTCTGCAGACACCAAGGTCAGTGGAGAAGGAGGGGGCAGAGATGGTCCAGGCATGGGAGCTGAGATTCCTCTGCAGTCCATGGTGAAGACCATGGAGAAGCACTTGTGTCCCTGCAGCCCATGGAGGAGACCTATGCTGGAGCAGGTAGATGCCTGAGAGGAGGCTGTGAACCTGTGGGAGGCCCGTGCTGGAACAGGGTCCTGGCAGGGACCTGCAAACCCATGCAGAGGAGCCCACGCTGGAGCAGGTTTCCTAGTAGGACTTGTGGAGGACCCACACTGGAGCAGGCTGTTCTCAAAGGACCCATGGAACAGTGACCCACATTGCAACAGTTTATGGAGAACTGTAGCCTGTGGGATAGATTCACATCAGAGGAGTTTGTGGAGCACTGTCTTCCATGTGAGGGACCTCATGCTGGAGGCAGGGGAAGGACTCCTCTCCCTGAGCAGCAAGAGAAACAACTTGTCATCAATTGATGGTAATCCCCATTCCCCATCTCCCTGCGCCACTGGAGCTGGGAAGAAGGCAGGGGTGGGGAAAGGTATTTTTAAGGTCTAACTTTATTTTTCATTAGCCTGCTCTCATTTTGTTAGTAATAAATGCAATTAATAGCTCTAATTCGAGTCTGGTAGCTCTAATTCAAGTATGGTATTTGGTGAGTGATCTTGCTCTGTCCTTATCTCAACTCATGAGCCCTTCCTTGTCCAGTTGCAGAGAAAAGTGATAGAGAAGCTTTGGTGGGTGCCAAGTCAGGGTCAACCTACTACTGTCTTTTTGGTGCCAAAACCCAGGAAGGGGTATACTGTCATTTAAGCCGAGATGAAAATTAAGTACCACACAGCCGCTCGGTCAGCTCTCCTCTTTCTTCCCCTCTCCTCCCCGAATGGAATAGGGAGAAGAACTGATGTGAAACTTGTATGTTGACATAAGAACAATTTAATAATTATTATTCTTGTGTTTTATTTTCAATGGTAAATAATAATGATAGTAAAAAGGAAACAGCAATTGCACAATGCAATTGCTCACTACCTGCTGACTGATGCCAGACCACCCTTCCCGAATGCAGATCAGCCACCCTTTCAGTAATTCGTCCCAGTTTATATATATAGGGCCTGATGTTTTACGGTGTGGAATATCCCTTTGTTCAGTTCAGGTCACCTGTCCCAGCTATGCTCCCTTCTCACTTTGTTTTGCTCACCTCCTCACCGGCAGAGCATGAGACAAAGAGGAAAAAAAACCCCTGACTTAGAATCAGCATAACTTGGCAAAACACAAAACATCAGTGTGTTATCAGCACCATTTCATACCGAATCCAAAACACAGCACTGTAACAGCTACTGAAAAGAAATTAACTCTACCCTAGCTAAAACCAGGGTAATTACAAACTTTGATCACTCCTGGTAGAAATCAAAGGCACAAATTCCCCTGAATGACATTTGCATCATGTTACTTCAGGTTAAACTGGAAGGTATTGTCAGAAGTATGATTCATATCAAAAATAAACAATAAAGAAAAAGAACAGCTGAACTCCAGAATTATATAGGAACATAACTGATGGCAAACAGATCAAAGTTATTAGTTTTCAAAAAACTCCATCATGATTGGGTTTTTTGCCTTTGAAACTACAAGAGATGCTTTTAAAGAGACAGGAGTCTAGGAGGAAGGAAAAGTGTCATTACATCAAGGTAACATCTCTAATCCAACACAAGGAGGTTCTGTGCCATACTAGGTTTGGGCATTTTTCCCATAGAGCTGGGAGTCCCTCATTTCCACAGCCTCTTCCTTTAAAAAAAAAAAAAAAAAAGAGTCAGCAATTGCCACTGGTTGCTGCAGTTTCTCTTTGTAAACTTATAAACTAAAAACCACAATTCTCATTTTAGATTTATCCTCCCTTCTTCCCTGCAGAGTTCTACTTTTGGGACATGTTTGTGATTCTCTCTGAAAATGAGTTTAGCAGAGCTTGCACTTTTGAAGAAATTGATGGATAAACTTCACTGTAAGTTTATTCTGTAGCTAGGCCTGCTTCTCCTTATTTCCTTCCTAACAAACACTTCTTCACAAACCTTGGCACTTGCACTACTCCAAAGAAAGACAAATGTCATAAGAACTCACAGTTTAGATACTGGAGTTTAGTGTAAGTAGGTCTTGACATTAGTTGATCAACTAGTCAATCTGTCCATTTAATTTATAACATAAACATCAAATGCAATTTTTCTCTGTAGCATTTAGGAAATATTTTGCAATGCAGCCTTGGCATCTTCATTAAAAAATGTGCATTTTTTGTTTCCTGTTGTTCATTTTAGGTACATTCCACTATGGGCTCTCCAAGCAATTCAGTTAAACAGCTCATTTAAGGAAATTCAGTACCCAGAACTCATAGTCTTCTTATACAAGAACTCAGCATAACCTACTGTGAAATCTACAGAAGCCTAGACAAAGGTTTCTTTGTTGTCACCTAGTACAGCTTTAGTGGAGAAACACAAAGAAAGACACCAAGGAAAAAGAAAGAAAAATATATAAAAAGAAAGAAGAGGGGCGGAGGGGGAAGGCAAAGCAAACACAGCAGACAGCAAGCCATGCTACTTTCATGAGGCTCAAGACTGGAATCTAAAGTGCATATGATTGTTAGGAACAAAAACTGGAAAAAAACAGTGCAGAACCACAGGCTACAGACTCAGGCTTTGCCCAAAGAAAAGGCTGTAATTACATGTGGTCTCAATTGATAGCATTACGAAAATCACTCTGGAAATATTTTGCCATGCTGTGCTCTCTGTGGCACGCAGAAATCTAATGAAGCTGAACTCTGTCCCAGACTTGCATCAGTGTAACTCTGTAGACTGTGTAAAGACTTACAGATGCATCCTCAGCTATGATGAATTTCAAATACTACTCATCACTGAGCATTTTCATTAGGTAGCAACAGGCTGAGCATCATCAGATGCAAAATTCGCAGCACCTCTGTCAAAGGCAGTTTACACAAAAAACTCTCCACAGTGAAATTAAGCCAGTACAGGTTAAAACAGTCAAGATCCACAACTTTGTTTTCGGCAATACCAATACAGCAATTTCTTCTTGACAGAGACTTAGCACTGGTTCATTACACCTATGGAATAGGTATTCCCAATATTATTCCCAAATACGATATCACATCATAACAGTTAATGATTCAACAAATAACAGACCTAAGCAACATTAGTTTATTTCAACTTCATTCTTTAAAGAGGCAGTCAGAGGGTTTAGATCTTTTACTAAATAATCAAGGAAATATTTTAAAATTAAACCTTTTCAAATAATCTTCAAGAAAACTATATAACTGTATTCACACACATACATGCTCCATTAAAAACAAGGAAAAAAAAAAAAAAAAGCACTTAGCTGAACAGAATTGGTTCCCTACAAAGTCATCCAGGTAGTGACTAAGTTATATTTATGAGAAAATACAAATCTCAACAAAAATAATTAGACTTTTGAAATTAAATCATTTATTTCAGGTGTTACTCTGTGGTGCTGGGAAAGCCAAAACCTGTTTGTACATTATTTCTCCATCTCAAAAACTTGTAAAAATCCATGTCACATTCCAGCTAAAAGAAAACTATAAACATACATACAAAGTCCTATTAACTTTCCCTATGTCAGACTCTACTCCTACATGAATTTCACATGGCCTCTTAGCATAACAGCAGAATCACATAAAGCAAAAATATGTTTTGTTCACTTCCCACCTGTGGTCATACAAATATGACTCCTTTTCCTTATCCTCTAACTTACCAACCTATACTGCAATTTCCTAGGACTCTCTTTGTGCATTCTTCTACTCTCCAAGGTAGATTTAAATTCACTGGATGATATAATGCTTACAACTATTACTTTAAATACATGGAGGTAGGAGTCAGCAGTGTATTAGCAGATTAGGTATTTCACCACCTTTTATAGGCTAGAGAAATGCCCACAGCTGATATCCAAAAGAAAGGTTCAAATAAGAGATGACTGAAAGAAGTCTTCATGAAAAGGCTCAGTCCCAGTTAAAAAAAGGAAACCTTTGCAAAACTAAGCTATGTCAATAAATCACATGACTAATGAAAAAACAGCACACCAAACAGAAGAATGCCACCTCTCAGCCCTTTCTGTTAAGTTTGCTCATTGTTACTTCTGTTACTTCTCTACTTCCTCTCCTCCTTCTTACTTGAAGTGCACAGCAGAAGTCCCATGATTTCTGCACAGACACTTTAAGATCCCTGGGAAAAATCAAAGAATAAAATCCCATCAGGTTACCCGCACTTTCCCATAACTAGCACTCCTCAAGCAAATACTGATGAGATAGAGCTGCCCAGAATACAACAGTTGGTATTACACTGATGAAACAATAGAGTTTCAAGTTTCTCTCCACTCCACACAGTAAAACAGCATTTTTTAACTTTCCTGCTCCTGAACTGTGGTAGGTTTAAAACTTAGTTTGATGGGCATGTTGTAAAACCATTGAGAAAGCTGGCAACGCCTCTGCGACGTGCATATTTAAAGATGCGCAAGCGCGGCAATTAGCTCTTTACTTCCTGCTTCCCTGCGGGGAGGAGGGGGGCTCCCGGGCTCTGTCCTGGAGTGGGCCAGGAGCCCCCCCGGCGGCGGTGGCACAGCCCCCGCAGAGCCGGCAGGGCTGGGCCGCTGGGAGAAAACTGCCAAGAGCTGCGAGCAGCCGAGCAGCCACAAGGCCGAAAAGCCCCCCACTGAGCCGGAGCAGGTGGCTGAGAGTCATCTGAAGCCACTGCGGCCCGCACAGGGCTGGCAGGCCTTCCCCACAGCCGGCCCAGCTCACGCTGAATCAGAGAGCACCACACAGCCGGCAAACAAAGAACATGGCAAGTATTTTCCTGATGCAGAACCCAGACAAGATCAACTACTCGGCTACAGCTTTACAGATACCAACTTCCTTCCAAGTTAGAGAGGAAAGACAGTGAGGTCATGTGAGAAGAACATGACAACACGGTCAGTGGGGGAAGGGAAAGAGAGGAGGCATTCCCAGTGCCAGATCTGAAATTCTTAGTGCAAGCCCTGGTAAAGACTGTAATACTACAAACTGTTTTCTCTATAATTCATTAAAGTGCATGGGGGGATGCAGAAATTCACGTGCAGCCCGTGAAAAGAAGGTGTGTGCCAGTTTGAGAAGTCACCCCAAGACAAAGTGCCAGAGTCTACAGATGCTGTGAAAGGCTTTTAGAGATTGAAGAAGAGAACCTTTGCTTTCAGGCTGGAATAGCTCATCCTTAAAAGACTAAAACCCCATGCTATTGGCCCACGTTGGCAGCTGTGAAAAGACTGCTAACCTGTGGGAGAGATTTCTTCACTGCAACAGATTCGGGCGGGGCTGTTGCCTGTGAAAGTTCAGAACCACGCTAGAGAAGTTCACAGAGAACTATCTTCTGTGGGAAGAGTCCCACGGCAACCAGAAGGAACTCTTTCCCTTAAACATACAGAAAGACCCTTAAGAAATGAAAACACTGACCAAACCTCATGTTTTGTTTCCCTTGCGCGGGTTGGTTGGAAGGAGGGGCGTACTGGAAACGAGGGGTTGTTCTGGGAGTTTGCTTTAATTTCTAATTATTTCTTTTTATCTTTACTTCTGTTAGTAATAAATCCTCTTTATATACTGTTAAGTCTGGGCCTGTTTTGCCTTGAAGTTCTTCCGTTTTCCTCAATAATCCTGATTTCACCTCACAAAAATGAATTTTTAATTTCCCTTTCTCTGCTTACTTATAGCAGAGGCAAGTAAGTGAATAGTTTGTTGGTGCTCAGCGCATAGCCAGCCTCAACCCACTACATGAACTGGTACTACACATTTGCTGCAGGTTTCATTTCCAGAAAAATATTTAAGAATGCCTACTGTGCATACAGACCAAATTATCCATCTCCCCTGCAAACCTGGCTTTTAGAACAGGGCTGACCACAACTTCTTGGTGACTATAAAAAGTGATTATGTCAAAAGTCTCACACAAGGATAAAATGAATATACAATGAAGAACTTCCCAGAAAGAGCTAAGAGCATAGCATATGAGATTCTCTGCAGCTCTCATATATGAAAATCTCTTGGAAAACATATTATCGCTTCAAAAGTAGCATTGTATTTTAGCCCAATCACATTAACTACACCTATCACGCACATTTACGCACATCCACAAGTACCACCAGTGAATACACAAATATCGCAGAATCTATGCTACATGGCAAGAATATGAGATGGTGGCAAAAGAATTAGAACACCAAAGTAATTTTACACTGGCTGAAATAAGGCGTTTCTGGCTGTTTCACTCACAAAGATTATTTCTACAGTGACAGACATAGCATACATATATATAGATAGATAGATAAATATAGATATAGATATATTTACACACACATCCTAAAATGTATACAAATAGCTAGTTATACTACTAACAGTAACACTTACTATTACCAAATAACTTCAGAGGAATTGCAAAGACAATGGAGTACTTGTTATAAACACCCCATTTCCTCCTCATTCTTTCAAGGCATTTCACAGAAAGTCAAACAAGTAGACCAAGCTAGAGAAGAGAGATATGACTTAACATCATGCAGCCTGAACTGGCAATATGTCTCCAAGTGGAGTCTGCTCCTGACTCATGATTCAAGTGAGAGCACATGGAGAAGTTAGTGAGGAAAAAAATGTCTCACCAAACCAGCTGAGTAAAGTTCATGTCAAAAAGGAAAAAAATCATGTAATTTGGTAGTACAAAACTGTTTTACTGTACAAGCATAAGGGCCCAAAAAGGTAACATAAAATGACAGAAAGTACTTTTTTGCCACCTTGTTGAAAATATTTGGTACTACAATTTTAAGCAGCAGAAGTCTTTGTAGTTTCTCAGACTAAAGAAATCCAGGTCTTCATTATTTTAATAAGAAATTCTGCCCAGGTACCAGGGTTTCAAACCTATACACTTTTCAAAAAACAAACAAACCCAACCAAAAAAACCCCCTAAAAAGCAAGTTTCTGTCCAAATGACCTTACAAGTCATACAGATTTAAAGAAAAAGGTCAGATGTTAAAAGCACAAATATTCAATGTTTATTCAGTGTATCAACAGCCAATTGTAAAAAACATGGCTCGAAACATAAGCTATGCCTTACTGGGTTAGCACAATATCCATCTCCTTCACCCAAGTACTTCATTGTTGTTTCAAACAGAGACACTATTGAAGCAGAGCAAGCCAGCCCCATCCCTTCTGTGTCCCAGTCCCTTCACACTCCTGCATGTACATGCATGCTGGAAGGTCCATCACAGACCCATCCTCCCAGTTTGTACTAATGGACCTATTTCCCACTAGTTCTGTCAAACTCTTGCTTTGAACATGCTGGTACTGTCTGCCCCACAATACTCTGCAGCAGCATGTTCCAAAAAGTCATGCTCTCCTTTGTTTAAAGTATCTTTATTTGTTCATTTTAATGTAAACTCCCACCATGTCTGACACTTACTAGTTTCTGCATTGTGGGACTGCATAACTAGCTCTGTATGTTAATCTACCCAACAACTTTATGTTTTTGGAAAACCAAAGTGAAGAGTCCCCATCTTTTCAGTCCCTTCCCAAAAAGCAACTGTTCCCTCCCCTTGACCACTTCGTCACCCTACCATATGCTTTTATACAGGCCAGGACCTGATACATACTTCAAAGTTGCAAGTTAACAATCCAAAAGGATAGATTTGCTCCACAGCCTATTCATACAGCCTAGTACTCTAGATCTATTTCCAGACATAGCTGCTTCTAATTTCAGCTGCCAGAATTAAAAAACACCTTGGTAGCTGAAAGGAAAATTGTATTGGCCCTCACACACAAAGCTTTTCAACCTTAGCTCTCACACTTACAGCTCTGAAGTAACAAGTTAAAAGCCAGACAGACACAAGGCAGCGCATGATGTAATAGAGAAGCAGCAGCACAAACCTAGTCTTGTACTGGGTTCTGGAATGGGGGTCCAGAGCCTTAGCCACCCTACCAAGTGACCTGTCCAGAGAGAGCCATGACTGAATGTAACAGCAACTTCACTGCTCCCTAACAAGAGAGAGGATCTATGTCTCATGTACTATTCTTTCATGCCACACACATTTGTCCTTTATAGACAATTACTGTCTGTAGACAGTTCACCTCAGAAGATGTCCTTCATCTAGACCATCTAGGTCCTTCATCAATTGCATGTGCCCTTCTCAAAGTTTTAAATTCTTGAGACAAAGCACTATCAGCTTTCTTTGAAAAATGATTTCTACAAGATGCAAGGGTAATATAAGAGAATAAAGTGTTTGAAAAAGACTGGTAATTAGATACATTTCTTTTCCCTTTTTAAACTTCGAAGTTGGCCACCTCCAACTTTAAACAACAAAAACAAACTTCATCATGTTTGCAGTTTTCCAAAAAGTTCTTCCCCTTATGATCTGACTGAGATTTCAGCCCAGAAAATAACAGGTCCAGATCTGAATAGAGGTGGGTGACACCTGCTGAAGAAAAACAGGGTTGTCTGAATGCATGCCCATTAGTAGCCCAACATCCCTTCCAGCAGAATGCAGGCAGAGCAACATGCCTGCTGGAGAGAGGCAACTTTCTTGTCTTTCTCCAGCCAAATCTTCACTGCTCTCCTTTATCCTAATATCCCTAGGAATCAGTCACCTGTACAGAGCAGTGGTTCACTCCCTCTCCTCCCAACAGGAGCAAACAGGGGAGCCTGAGGTCACTCCTCTCACATAAAATAGCAGCAGATCTCATATCTTTTCATTCCATCACTTCTCTGCATTTTTGTTTCAACACCTTCATTTCTCTGCTGCACATGCATCTATATTAGTGGAATAGCAATTAGGAGACAGATAGACAGTCCATTAAGACAATCATTACTCCAGACACTGAAAAACTTGTCTATTTTATCCTCATCTCATTGGCAAACCAACACTTTGTTCTGTATGGGAAAATACCATAGAAAGGAAATGTCTGAAAGCAGCAAAGGACTGTGCTTTGCTTTTCAGGAAAGTTCAGTGTTTGTCAATAGCTATTTTTCTTCTTTCTTAAATGATCTGACCTTGTCGTCTCTGAAACTGTAACACTGCTTTTATTACATAAAGACTGGAACTCCCACATAGTCAGAGCTAGACAGCTGAAGACTAGAATTCACATATTTAAATAACAGGGGGGAAAAGGCTATTTCTGAACATACTTGGTTTATTCTGTTCACAGAAAAAAAAATGAAGAGCATAAGAAAAGTTAAAATTCAGATATATCAGGCATCTACCCTCAAAATGCTGCCAGCTAATGTTTGGGTTTTTTTAAATCATCTTCCACATAGAATCTCCAATCAAATCTCTTCCCACTGCAGATGAATTCTTGCAGGTACACAAACACATGCTTACATGCATGTCTCCTCTCTCTGTCTTGATAGTCCCTAATGAACCTGTTTCCAGAAGCAACAAAGGACTGCAGCAATGTGCAACCTAACCCTCTTGTGACATAAGGCAGATACAAGGCCAAATACCAAAGAGCTACCAAGAGTTCTCTTGTAGCAATTTCTGATGTGGTAAGAACCAGATATTTAAAACAAACAAAACAATAATTTTTTAAAAAATCACAAAAAAACCAACCAGAAAATCTACCAAGGAAACAACTAGGAACAATCTAACAAGGAACAACCAGGAAATTTACCAAATTCTGCAAAGAAAGCAGAGAAAGCAAAAGAAGAGGTCAGACCTGGGCTACAAAAAGGACAGACAGAAGCAGCTGTGTGTCAGAACACTGGCCAGAAAAAAAATAGCTGGGAGGAATGAAGATGTATGTCACTAAATCAGTCACTAAGAAATAGAAGAAATATTACTAATACTAATGCAGTGAATATTTTTACCCATTTCATATAGGCTTACAGCTTGAGTTTTCTCTCCTACCCTGACAATCCTGCTTGCTACACTAATACATATTCAATTTAGCACTTCAAGCAGGTAATGTGTGCAGCACAGAGGTGATACCTTTCAGATATACCTTTTCTACCTGCTATCCTCCAGAAAAAAATTAGCATGCAGGATAGAAGTACACAGAGGTAAGGAAGCTGACAGTTGCACACTGCATGTATGTGTGCATTCAGCAGGTGCTGTACTAAGGAAGTATGAACACCGAAAGTGCATTTATCAGGGAGGTCATCAGTCAGGTTATTATATCTTCAAAAAGCAGAAGATAACAAGCTTTCCAAGTCTGCATGAAGATCTCATTAAAGGTATTCAGCAGGATGAAGAAATGGCAATCTCAGTTCAGTTTCCTCCTCTCCCCACACATATTTACCTACTTTATTTGAACCCAGGCTATCAGCATGGCTCGTAGGACCTACTGACAAAGACAGTATTAATGACTGCATGAAGTCTACCTGGCTGTTGTACTTTGAAAGGCTGGAGTTACACTAAGCAAGGAACAGAGTGCAGACCAGCATCTGTGGCCAAAACATCTTCACTCAATACCTATGCTCTCCACACCAAAGCAGGTACTTCAGTTTATTCCTCTACGTCAGAAGCAATGGTATTCCAAACACTCCTGTTTCAGTGTATAAACAGCTCTAGTTAAACAAGCAATCCCATATAGATTACCATCTACACTGATGATAGTAACTAATATTGAAAACAACACTCTGTGTGTATGCGTGGAATTATGTCCTTATCTATTTCCTCTCTTTATAAATTTATCTTACTTAATGTAGTTAAGACTGTTCCAAACAGTAATCTAAACCAACATATTTTATATGACAACCTAAAATAGAAACATTTTTTGCATTTCATTAAACCCGAGGATTCAACATTTTAGGCTTACAAAATTTTGTATTCAGTAATTTAAGAAGCAGGAGAGAACCTCATGTGGAAAATTAAAATCTTCATTGTGCAGTTCTAGGTAAAGCTTAATTTCTTTCATAACATCTAGTTTCACTTTTTCCTGCTATTTTACTGAAGCTTTAACAATTTTTTTCCATCAAGTTACAATCAACCATTTTCAAGAGACAGAACCTAACTAGTATTACACAGACTTCTACAAAACTTTTTATAGGATAAGGGCCACTCCAAAAATCAGAAATGTTTACTCAACAATCCTGCTCCAGAATGCAAATTCATTACTTTCATTGGACAGCAGACAACTTGTGGTTAGTCCTTTATTTTGTATTTTTCCTGGTGTTCCTTGTGTGGTCTTTGAAAACACAAGCTGATGAAAAACACTCTACTTGCAACTGTAGATTTTGCACACCTTCTATTTTTTTTTATTTTTTTTTTTTGATATTATAAGATTGGTGGTACCGACCACTCTGAACAAAATTGTTTCAAGTTAAAACAGTATACAGGATCAAAGTCTTAATCATATTCCCTTACTGCTACTAAACACAGATAATATATAGAACCCACACTCACCACCTAAACAAATCAGAGGAAACTTTGAGATAGTACAGGTACTAGGTAGGTTTGCATTTTTACTGAAGAACATGAACGGCACACAAAAAAAAACCAAACAAACAAAAACCAGCAAGCAGTAGTGTCAAAACTTCCTGGTTAAAACTACCATTCATATTATAACAACACTTTGCTAAGGAGGAATCAACGTTCACCTGATGGTAACAGACACATTGCTCACTGTGACAAACAGCAAAATAACGCTCCTCTTCCAATCCACAAACTGCTTCCAGCTCTAACCATCCTTCTCATTATAGTACCTGAATCAGTACTATGGAAAGTAGGCTGTTCAGGCTTTGGCAGACATGCCGAGCACAAGATGCACTCACACTTTGCCATACAGAAAGGGAAAGCACTTGCCATGTCAGGTTCAACTTTTACCTCTATTTGAGAGAGCAAATGTAAGAAAAATTTAGCAGCAAAGCATACCATGTTATGGTAAAAGAATGCATCAACAGCAAGCTAATAATCATAATTATACCTACTTCTGCTGAACCTCAGATTTTTATATGTAAAAGAATTTTAATTAAGTTAACCTTAATTCCACCTTATTAATATAACCATTTATACAGTCACTTCAGTCCCAGGCTGGAGAGAGGATAACACCCTTGCCTGCCTGTTCAAATGGTCTCTACCTTTTCAGTTAGCTATTCCAAATATTAATCATTAGTTAGCCATTCAAATATTAACCTCTAGCAAGAACACAAGAAAATAGCCATCTTAACAAATTTCATAAATTCAGGTCACTGACTAATGCAGGCTGCAACCAACTGGGACCACTCTTATGTTCTCATCCAGCCAGGAAAAGATTCGTTGCTACTTGCCTGAACTTTAATTCCTCTCCTCTGCCATATGAATGAACCAGAATAATGTAAAATGGCATTGTAAAGTACAAGGATCACATTCAGCTACAAGACCTACAGCTCTTGTGGAAATGGAAATCAAACACAACAGACATTTATGGAGTTATTATACAGTGCCTGCTCTGTAGCTGATTAACTTGGTCACTCACCCAAGGACAAATAGTTAAACTATTACATCAAGAAAAACAATTATATAAAATGCAACTGTTCCTTAACTCAACTGACCTGGTCTTTCCTTTTGGCTCAAAAAACTATGCACTTTAAATTTCCAAATAACTATCCTAGTTATTTCTCTGGCACTAAAATCAGGATCTCTTATCACAGCAAGTAAAGAAAAATTCACCAAGACATACGCTTAACTTGATTTTCATGATCCTTTTTAAAGGCCCAAAGAATCCACTTGAAACAACGAACTTCTTCCTTCTACCAACCACAAAGCTCCACAAACCCTTACTCTTCTTATCAAATACTCTCCAATCTCATCAGTATCACTTCAGGGTTTCTCCGTTTCCATTCACATCTGTAGCACCAAGGGTACTTTCATACTGGCGCACTGGAAAAGTACTCTGCTTTTTTAATCTTTTCTCAGAAAACAAGTTTCCTTTAAAGCCTTCATAATTTCTACTTTATCATAGGTTAGATTTCTTTTCTTGCACTTTTAGAGGGTTTCATTCATTATCAGAGCAGTTACTACTCCTTCTGCCCCATAGAAAAAAACAGAAAGCACTCCTAGAAAAGTCATTTTCTAGATCACAGCAATTTACAAAAGCAATAGTCCAATGATATACTTGCCAATTTCATGGAAATGTATAACAAAAAACATGTGAGACTACAGAATGCTTATTTAAAAGGCTTAGTTAGTTTTGACATCCAATTATTCCAGTAACATATTCATTATTACAGAGTACATCGTGTAGTGTATCAATATTGCTGTTGAAATCAACTAAAACTTCTGAAGCATCTTCATTGCCTGGACATGTTTGTTTGCA
This sequence comes from Mohoua ochrocephala, assembly GCA_013398855.1. Classification (NCBI taxonomy): domain Eukaryota; kingdom Metazoa; phylum Chordata; class Aves; order Passeriformes; family Acanthizidae; genus Mohoua; species Mohoua ochrocephala. The sequence goes on from VZTA01013008.1 coordinate 52,566, forward strand.
AGTCCGTTGACAAGGCAGGTCTGCAGGCTGGTACTTTTATAAATGTTGTGAAGGGAAAGCACAAATATTGGTTTTTTCAAAACCTGAGGTGTGTCTGTGATCATCTATTAACGAAGAAGAGGTAACCTTTCAGAAAAAAGCTACCAAGTCTCAGTCTAGCCTAAAGTATTAGCAGGTCTTCATCACTCAACAGATTTCACCCAAAAAGCCAGATGGTCAAAGGTTTTACTCTTTCAAAATCTTTTAATCTGGTAAAGTAGACTTCTAAATAAGCAGCAAGCCCTTCGACAAAACCAAGCAACTAAGAGCAAGCAGTGATTCTGCAGTATTGGGAAAACACCACCTGCAACAGTACAGTTCGCTACTCAAGATTTGTATGTTGACTTTTTAGTATTATGTATTTAGTATTATTTAGTTTAGGGCAGGAAAAATTGTAAAATTTTTCAACTGTCATTGTACATCAACATAGCCCCTGTCCTTTCCTTTACAGGAAAAGTACAATTTCCAAACAAGAACTCACTTTTCTACAAACACTTACAACCATATTGACCAAACCAGAACACACACTATTCTCCCAAGCAAGAGTGTACATAAGAGAAAGGGGAAAAGAGAGAACTGCCTCTTGATAATGTTCTTTCAGCAAAGATTTATAATCCCTTAATGTTGCCAAACAAACCTGATACTTACAGCCAAAGAGAGCCTAGTCTATATGCTTGTTTTGTTTGTTAATTTTCACTACACACAAGATTGTAAGGCAGTAAAATTTTTTATAAGCTGCAACCCTAAGCAGTAGAGAAACCACAAGGAATGCACAGATGTGATTACCTTCTTCCAAGTTAAAAGCATTACTTCAGAAACATCAGCATACAAAATATGTTGAATCACTAATGAATGAACATACCTCCGTTTGTCCACAAGCCAACTCTCCAGATGAACTGTTGTGAGCCTGTTTTAAACAAAGGGTTGCTTTAATTAGTGAAATATTACTAACTGACAGGGCAAATTCCAAAAATACTTCACTACAATTAGAAACCTTTTCCCCCCCACTAAAACAATTTTTAAATAGCACTTAACCCCTACACAGCCACATAGGTATGCTCTAAATATATCCATTTCTCCTCTGTACATCAAAAAAACAGTTAAGTGAGAAATAAAAATATCAAAACATCTGAAAAAGCTTCCCAATATTATTACCAGGGATCAAGGCAACATTTCATTTCAGACCTGTATCAGATCCCACTAGATCTGAATGTTTTTACAGGGGGAAGGGTGGTGGCACAGGGGGAAACGCGTAAAGGAAAGCAAAATGCCGCACAGCTGTTCAAACCAGTTTTCACTTCAGGTTAAATTCAATTCACAGCCTGTTATTAAACTGACTGCAACTGTCACCTTCCCCTAGCTGCAATTAATTGTCCACCTTTTTGCTTTCCAGTTATTCTTTCACCACCTTGAGCAACCTAACAGACCACAGTTCACCATGTGCACCCGAGAGTCCAACCTGTCCCCACGACATCCTCCATACAGTCACAAGCATACTGTGTTTATACATGATAGCAACTTGAACTCCGGAAATCAAAATTTACTGCTGATAGAACAGGTAGTAAGACATCAATACCAGTGCAGGTATTTTTACACAAAGAAACACCATTTTGCAAGCAAATAAAGGATGAAGGATTTTTCTTAGAATAAGTGATAAAATTCTTTAAAGTTAAGCCAAACCAAACTCTGCAATTTAGTAACCTAACTACTATATTCTATTCACTCAACCATGACAAATTAATCTTTTCCATGCAAAACATGCACATATACACAAGCTATTAATTGTATAATTCCTGTACCACAACATATAGATGCCCTTTTTGCTTTTACTGCTTGCAGGTGCTGCGAGTAGACAGATGTCTTCAGACTAAATGATATGTCTTGTCATAGAAACACTTTGTAAAAAATTTATTATCTTTCTATTACTCTGCCTCTTGGAGGATGGTTGTGTTTAACTGTCTCTCTGTGACTGAATGTGCTTTGTGAAAAGGAGAGAATCCCTTACAGACTTCTTGGTTTATGTGAAGTATCCTCCAAACATCAGGCTGCCTGAACTGAGATTAAGATTTCATTCATGTAACTCAATGTTCCAGCGAGCTCAGTCTCCGGAAAGCAAGGTGATCCTACATCTACGTGAAAATTTACAGCAGAATCAGATTACCTGCAATTTGGTCTTACAGTTGTCCAACTCATGCCACCATTTCCAAGCATTCCAGTCAGCATAAACTTGTATAGTTTGTAATCTACTGCAATACTTACTTGCATCATAACATATGCTAAGACTTCCTCTTCACCACTGACTGATCTATCTAAATCTAGAAGCAAATACTTCCACAGAGACAGTAACAAACAATTATCCTCCAAGGTCCCCCAAAGGTCCTCATATAAGTCCTAATATCTAACACAGTTCCCAAAATTAAAAAAATCATTTTTACAGGTATTGCACAGTTCATTTTGACTCACTCAACTTGCTTTAGCAATCAGCTTCTTTTTTTAAAGAGACAGTTGTTAAGAAAGCAATTCAATTATTAGAAACCACTTAATGCTCCTGAAAAATGGTAGCAGATGGCAGAATTTCCAATTCTTTTAATTTTTTTAAACACTACTATGTCACCCAAGATCTCTCAAACACAAAAATCCCCATGCTTTACTCAGTTTACTCAAATTTAACCTCAAATACACAATCTCCTGCTAGCAGAGGCCCAGCTACCAGCAGGTGATAGTCACTGTGAGTTCAGGAGGTTTCAACTGCCCCTGGTTTCTTTTAAAAAGACCTCTGTGAGGTGGGTAAGAAGAGTGCTTAATATTCTTTTCTTAGGACCCCAAAGCAGCTAGAATGAGCCACAAACTAAAAGCACAAAAGCATCAAGGTAAGTCATCTAATCAAAGCTGGAGAGACTACCTTTACTCATTCTAGAACATGGCCTTTGACAAATACATTTCTGAACAAAATTCTGTGAGATTTTAAAATAATCTAAGAGTGATCCCAATTCAAAGCAAACTCCTAAAATCTTTAAATGTAGAAGCAACACCGGGGAAAATTCCACTAAAAAAACCACTATAAGCTTATGCCAGGACTCTGACTTATGTGCTGCTAGTTTCTAATTAAGACATAAAATCTTCACTTGGGGCATCATATACTGTCAGAGAGATGAAAAGTTCCAAATGACACGTGTGCACATACAAAACTTTTCAAAGTGTCTTCTGGGGTGGGGAAGAGGTAGGGGATTAAATCTCTCTGTAACCTGACCAGTGCTATCTTACCTGCAGGATAAGCACCCAAGCAGAATTCTGAGAAAATACAATGCAAAGAAAATCATCATTCTTTTGGAAAATCTTGACTTAAAAGAGCAACTTGAGAAGAGGCAGGGCAATACAAGTTCAACAGAGAACAAGCTTAACGGTCTTTAAGATGTTTGGTTGAGAAGCAGAGCATAAAATTTGCTATTAGCAGACCCTTGTCTATTTTCAGATCACTTAAATGTATATGATCCCTTCCACCCACATTTAAGAGGTCTGAAGTTGAAATAAACAAGAAAAACATGTTCATGAGAGTGAACTATTGTGGACTGTCAATAAAAAAAATTTTCCTAAACTCAGTAAAGTTCCTACGCAGTAACCAAGTACTACAGACAACCACAACATTATACACCGAGACACAGAGGCTTAGAGCACTACTGAGCAATTTTACTTCCCTCATCCTGCAGAATACATGATGTTGTTCTGGACGATTAGTGTCAATTTCTTCAAGAGTTGTAGCTTAGGAGTTGTGCAGCCCTGCTTTCCATTGACGTTCTTCTTGCATTCCCTCTATCTAGTCTGGAACTCTGTGACAGCAGACAGAGAAATGTCTTCCTGCAGGCAAGAATGAACAATCTCTCCCCAATTACAGTCATGTGTGGGCTATAAGCAATTTTCCAAACATAAAAGGAAAGCGGGAATTTTCTATCCCTACATTAGCAAGCTAAAACAAGCCTACCCGCAGATGGAAAGGATCAAAGCGTCTAGGTCACCTGAAAATTAATCCCCTTCAGGAATATTCACCACCTCCCATCCACACATATTATATCCCTTCAGTCCCTCCCAGAGCAGAAAGTCAAAGTCTTTGAAATTAGAATGATTATCCAGAATACTGTCATGGTTTGACATTGGCCAAATGTCCAGGCACTCACAAAAGTCACTCACTCACCCTCCCCTGCCACAGCTGGGCAGATGAGAGAAAAAAATTAACAAAGGGTTCATGAGTTGAGATAAGGACCAGGAGAAAACACTCCAAGGGCAAAACAGGCTCAACTCAGAAGTACAAAGTAAATTTATTACTAACAAAATCAGAGGAGGATAACGAAAAGTAAAATAAGCCCTTAAAAACACCTTTTCTTCCCCCAACACCTCCCTCCTTCCCACTGACAGTGCAAGGAGACAGGGCATGGGGGTTTTGGTCAGTTTGTCACCCGAGATCATCTTCCACTGCTCAGGGAGAGGAGTCCTTCCCCTGCTATGCCATGGGGTCCCTTCCCACAGGAGACAGTTCTTCATGAACTTCTCCAGCTTGGTTCCAATCTCACAAGCAGCAGTCCTCCCAAAACTGCTGCAACGTGAGTCCCTCCCACAGGCAAACAGTCCTCCCAAAACTGCTGCGGCGTGGCTCGCTCTTCACAGGGTGCAGTCCTGGATCACAACCTCCTCCAGGCATCCACCCGCTCCAGCGTGAGCACCTCCCCCACGGGCTGCGGGTGGATCTCTGCATCCCCCGTGGACCCCCATGGGCTGCAGGGGGACAGCCTGCCTCACCATGGTCATCACCACGGCCTGCAGAGGAATCTCGGCTCCAGCGCCTGGAGCACCTCCTGCCCCTCCTTCTCCACTGACCTTGGTGTCTCCACGTTGTTTCCCTCACATGTTCTCATCTCCTCCTCTTCTCTGGCTAGAAAAAAACTGTGCCCCCACTTTGTTTTGATTTTCTTCTTAAATATGTTATCACAGAGGTAAGTGTTACCATCATATCTAATTGGCCCAGCCTTGGCCAGCAGCATGTCCATCTTCAGACCCATCAAGGATTGGCTTTGCTGGACATGGTGGAAGCTTCTAGCAGCTTCTCACAGAAGCCACCTCCGTGGCCCCCCTGCTACTAAAAACCAGACTGTGCAAAACCAACATAATTTCACTCACATTTCAGTCCAGCTCAGCCTAACCACATTTTCTGCATTAAGCAGATTTTGTTTACACAAAATCTCATACCTGCTGGGAACATAGTCTCACTTAAAAGCACACAGATAAAGGCACTAACCAGGACAACTGGGTCATTGTATGAAGTGTTAATTCATTGAACTACAGGCCGCCTTCTTCACAAATGAGCACAAGCCATTAGAAAACAATTCTCAAAGATTCTTCTGATTATTTATCAGTTCCTTCTAGCCACAGGTGATCTTGCACCACATCATCACTGACCATTTTGAATCTTTTGTCTTAAACTAGACTGTTAATCAATGTTTCAGTCATGGTTTTCCCCAGAAGTACTGTTCTGTACTTGCATATTTGAGATGTCATAGCTGAACACAGCCACTCTTTCCCAATTAGCCCCCAAATCCTCTTTTTTGGTAAGTGGTATGCCATCTCCTGCAGGCCCATAATGAAAGCTGGAGTGCCCCATTAACTAGTCTCCAGCTTTCAGAAAAGGTCTGTTTGTTGACACACTTTATGACCCTAACATACAAAGAGAACAGCTATTATCTTTTCAGGGCAGAATGAGCATCTGCATTTCAAAATAAAATAGAGCAACAGCATGTATACACACAGGGAACAGTCAAAGTGTTTCAATGACATAGAAATTAAAAGTTAAAACTGCAATTTTTTAGAATTAGTTTTCGTCAAAATACCTTTGCACAGCAGAGAGAGCAAGTATTTAATAAAAGAATACTCCCAAGCAAAAGCTAAAAAAGATTTTGACACGCTACTCTTGCACTTCCTGGGGAATGGAGTTTTAACTGGCCTCTGGCATAACTCCTCTAGAGGTTCATTTCCTAGACAGAACTATACATCCCATGATGCACTTTATCAACTCTAACAACAAAACTACTGTGCTTCACCAAAGCCAATCCTTGGAGAAAAGTCCAGTGCTTACCAAGGCTGGGGGTGGGGCCAGGGGGGAGAAAATATCACAAATGAAGCACATTACAGAAAGCAGCACAGAAGTAAAAACAAAATATTAGACTGAAAATGCAAAATTTTTAAGCTGCAAAAGGCAAGAACTCTATGGAAGAATATTAAGTGTCAAGCTAGAATTAAACCTATTTCCTCCTCTGCCCCATCATTAAGCATCTTGAAACACATAAGTAATTTAATATAGACAAATAAATTTTAACATAAAATTCAAGCTTACACATGTAAATATACTTCCGGAAGGCAGGCAAGCAAAGGAGTGGCAGGGCAGCACCAAAATATTTTACATAACCACAGTACATAAGACAGAAAGAAATTACACAAGTAAAAGAATATTGGCATCCACAAAATACTGCAGAACACAAAAAGCTCTCAAAATAACACAGAACAGCTGGAATCAACTGCAGCAAGGCCACTGTTCAATATCGGCTGAAAGGGAACACCTGCAAGGTTACAAAAAGCACAAACCATGCAACTCCTTTGAAAACAACTATAGAATTGTCAGTCATTTCTTTCCACAGTTATAACTTATAAAGAAAGTGTGTAAGACTTGCCCATATTTACTTGCTATATTTTACTTATGGATTGAAGATGCACTTCTAAAATGTGCATATTACTGATATTTAAAAAATAGTTTTTCTTTCAACAAACCATACTCAAGGAGCAAGAGCAGCTAAGATAGAATAGCAGGGTTTTTTAGATGCTTATAACCTTACAGCTCAAAAAAATCCCAGAGTTTTTTTCCCCCCAGAGTTTGATCTTCAACACCCTATCCTATTGAAATTGCCACGGGAAATGCCAGGCTTCCCAGAACTTGCAGTAACAGGCTGTACTTGACTTTTCATCTTCCAAATCAAATCCATCTCAACTGAAAATTGAAATAGTCCTAAAGGCTGAGTGTGGCTGATAACTGCAAGAATAACTGAATGACTGCAAAGAAAAGATAGCATGCCTCAGGAATGGCTTCTTTCTAACTTCGTGAAATACTTTGTGTTCTTAAAGGAAGCGTTTTCAGAGGTTTTTCAAGCACAAATTAAATTGATTACATACTAAAATCAACAGCAATTAATTAAACCATAGACCTAGGTTCTCATTTCTTGACCACTGCAACAGTCTATGCGTTTATTAGCTATAATCTGGTAGCAACTCATTCATCAAAGCCAGAGGGAACAGTTTGTTACCAAAATCCAGGCAGCTAAAGTTTCTTCATATATATATATATATATATATATATAAAAAATAAATTTTAAAATGTCAAATTACCCATAACCGACAGACGTACAATATCAACAATTTGTTAAAAATTACATTTCAATTGCGGACACTACAGAAAAGTTCAGATCCACCAGGTAGACCAAACCTAGCACATATTTTCAGAAAATCAGATGTTCCCAGAAGTACACAATACCCACAAAGATATTCTTTGCTCTCATAGCTACTATTTCCAGGACACTGACTGTTAGAAAAGTATCCTTCAACAAGTCACTATCACCCATTCATCTTTAAAGCCAGACAAAACAAAAGCTTGCATGCACACAAGCTGTACTTCCATGACTAACTCATTCACAATTAGGGGAAAAGTCACACCAGGCTGTGGAACACAGCTCATGTCTCCCTCTTCACTAGCTCCATGAAAGGCAGAAAACAAGGATGCTCACAATGTGATACAGAACCTAACACTGCTAAAGCTAGAGGTTACAAACCACCCACTTGTGGAAGAAACCTCTAATGGAGTATTCCATTAGCTTGTGGTTGGTATCAAACAGCCAGGAATGCCTGACCTGAGCACATCTCAGTCTCTTCTGTTACAGCAATTGCACTTCATAGTAAAGCTCTGAAGCAGGAAGGGGATAATCTGCATGTACAGCATACAAAGAGGAAAGATTGGAGGACCTCTAAGCCAGTACACTGTCCTCTGATGTGGAAGGCTCACCTTCAAGCTCCTTCTCACCTTTTCTTCCAGATTGGAAATGAGCACCCCAAACACAGTGCTGTGGTGTCTGTCTCCTCTTGGCTCTCTGAATACTGGATTATTTACCACAATTGTCTAGTCTCAGATTCCAACACAAATTTTACCCCCTTTCTTCACAGTGGGTTGCCCTCAATTCCCCTCACGCTGCTCAACTACCAACTTATCTGCCTAACAGCAGCAAGCTATCTCTGCTAACCACTACAAACCCAGCCACGACCCTGAAACAGGAAAAAAACCCGGGTATGTCAGAGGATTGAGCTACTGACGCTACTGCTGCCACAGGACTGGAGAAGGAGGATATAGCCACTTCTGCAAGGACAAGAAGCAACAGCAGCATCCTGACACTGACCAGCAGCATGAAAAAAGGTGCAGAATGTAGCATGCAGCTCTTTGGGCCCTCCTCATCCCCTCCAGAGAACAGGTGGCAAGCCAGATGGAAGTGTCCTCTGGGTCACTTTCAACAGCAGCAACTTGCTGAATCACTAAAAGAGAGATACGGAAACCTGAGTGCACAAAAAAAAGCCCCAAAATGCACTAATCGAGATGAATAAGGATGATTAGGACACAAAAATGTCCTATTTTGGCAACCAAGAAGCCTTGCAAAAACCTGAAGTCGTTGTCTGCCAAAAGATAAAAGGTACAACGTGCTTTATATGGCACAAAGAAACACTGATAGAGAAAATATTTCAGCAGAGACCCTGATATCCAACAAGACAATATTACACAAATATAAATATCCCTCATCAAATTACACACTAGTGATTTCTTTTTAACCTTATCTCCTCAAAAGAATTTTAGTAGTACTAGCTGCAGAAAAAAAACAAATACAGAAAGACCTACAGGAGAAGGAAGCCAACCCATTTTACTTCAACTAAACAGACAACTGTAAATACACTTCTTCTATTGATCAATGAGAATGTGCTTACAAAGCATACAGTCTGAGAAATGGTATGCAAGGTACACAAGGCAGTATGGTACATTGAAAATTTTATATATGGTCTAATGTACATTCTTCCTTGTATTGAAAAGAGCTCAAACTCACATCACAGGATTCCACAGTTTCCCCAACTAAAATTATCTCCTTCAAGAAAAACAATAATACAGCATTTTAATTGAAAGTAAAATCATATGTCTACAATCATCTTTTCACTCTGTCTGCAAACATGTATATTTAACCAAATGAGGAGGAAAAAGGATGGCCTCTACTCGGCATTTTTTTTGTTTGTTTCTGTGGTTAAGGCTTAAAAGATATCATCACCAACGTTTTGTTTTTTCAGTAAATTAATGCAAGATAGAAAGTTAAATTAAAAAAGCTAAGCTCTCGAGGTTTTTCCTGAACATATAAAACGTAATAGACATATAAAACCTCCAAACACCACCATTCTTTTTCTCATTCCCCAAATCACAAATAAATACATTCCTAAATGGATTAATGCTGTTAAACATACATCCCCAAAGCTAAGAGAGCGTCTGTGCAGCTCAAGGAACTACAAAGACATAACAGCATATTCCCTTCCTCTGTCTCTGAGGCTGCTTAATTTCCTCAGATCCTTTTCAGTGGACATACACTGAAAGTAGGCTTCATCAACCCATCTGTCCATTAGATTGCTGCATATCAATCCTTATGCCTCAAGCAATTCATTATCTCAATTCTGTTATCACACAGGTCTGTACCCGCAGGGTAATTAGATAGTAGCACGGTGGGGTGGGCAAGATGAGAGAGGGGGTAGGAAGCAAAAGAAAAAAGAAAGGTGGACACCTAATCCCTGTGAAGCAAGGCAATGTTAATTTCCTATCACTGGCAGATCACCACAACAGACCCTGTAGTCTATGAAAATTCTGGCTTAATATATCAAGCACAGAAAAGCTAAATTCTTTTCCATAAGTTAACAAGTCCTAACTATGCAAATCCAGTTATATTCTTAAACTATGAAAAAATTAGCAACTTTAAAAGCACAGTTACATGGTGAAATACATCAATACAGAAGACTACCAAATAAAGCGGGAAAAAAGGGCGAAGGGGCACTTACATGCATTAAGTGTACTACCATTATCACCGTACACTCCTTCACACTACCATAAAGATAAACATGAGAAAACCTCAGATTCTCATTTATCAGAAATAGCAGCCTGCTCTATCCCTCAGCGCCAAATATCATATTGCAGGCTGTTTTTCTGAAACTCAGTTTTTATTCATCATCAAATGGCAGGCTTCACTTTGGGGACATTGGCCTGCCAAAGCTTTTAATAGCTTTGATATTTTCCAGATGCTTGCTTTCCCTACCCCTCTCTAAAATAATTTGCTGCCAAACACCTGCAAATACTTACATACAAATCCCTGTTACAGGCCTGCTGTGTAAGAAATAACTAAGCAGGAACCAAACTAACTTTCACAGAGGCTATCCAGTCACCTGGCTTGCTTCTCACCTTCCAGCCACAAAGGTACTAAGACCAGGAGAAACGACACAACAAAAAATCCAAAACCCAGCCCGACCAAACCAAAACTTAAAAAAAAAAAAANAAACTGACTCCCTCCCTCCCTGTCTCCCACCTCTCCTATCCCACATCTTCCTTCACATCTGGAGAGTCTCCATCAAGAGGTATTATCCAATAGAAGACTCTTCAGCAATAGCTCAGGTGTGTAGCTGATACATAGACTCTCATTATGATACGGTAACTTCTGGTTACCTTCAGTCCTGTATTTGAGCCCTCTGCATGGAGGCACAGGAACTAAGGTTAACTTGACCTGCAAAGGTTCTTCTTTTCTAGGCTTCACTTCCTTGTTGCTGGTCAGGTTTAGCCTATAGATCCACACTAGTGCTAAAAATGTCTGAAATTCCCAGATGGTAAACAACAAGAATTGCTCTACAGTGCCATTTCACTCAAACAATATGTTTTCACTCTTAAATCATCAACATGAGTACCTTACTTGACATATAGATAAACACTTCTGCTGTGATCTTCATAACTTTGCTCGATGACAGATGCCAAGGCCAGTGCCAGAATTAGGACACAAGCTGACCGATGCAATATTTTAAGTTGCACTTAAAGGGCAAAATTGTGGCAAATAAATAAAGCTGTAAATTTCTGACAAGTTTTGCAAAGCTGATGCATAAGGCACATTCACCGCTGATTACTATAGGAGAAATTGTATATTCTCAATAGGTACTCAGTAAGGATCAGAAGATACTTCCAAAATGAAAATGAGTTAACAATCCCGTTCTTCAACTGGCAGCCAGAAAAACACCACTAGAAATTCTCACCAGGAATAAAACTGAACTGTAAGCCCTAAAATTAAATGCCTAACCAATTATTAAATTTCTATAGTATTCTTACTGACTTCTAAATTAATTTCCTTATATTGGTTTTCCTTCATTACACCTGTTCTGCAATTTCAGAACTGCTCACTATTTTAGTTACCATCTCTGTTTTTGTTAAAAAGTATATTTAGGAGACACATAGATAATCTTACTAACAAAGTTTTACCCAAATAAGCGCCACCCCTGTCTCAAAAATGCCAACTCATTCTCTGTCATTATGGTCACTTCCAGAGAAGGGAAGTCAGACAAAAGAGATTAAGAGACTCCCCATCAGCTTTGTCTAATGCAAAACAAATTGCTGTATTTTTCCAATATTCTGCATTATTATACCTCTATCTCAGTGGTATCTTCCGATCTTCTGCTAGCCATACAGCTTATAGTCAAAGAGGCATATAAGCCTGAGGAATGGACTCCCATGCCACCCTGCAAGCAGCCTAGAGAGAGAAAGAAAAAGATCCCTGCTGTGGGTTCTGTGTTCCAGAGATTAATATTTTCTGAATGACCAGAAAACAAGAGCAGGCCAAAGAAGGTAATGCCAATGGTGACGATATCCCAAAATATCACAGTTGTTTTAGTAAAAGAAAGTGTGACCTGCAGAAAGGTACTTTGGATTAAATCAGAGATTGCAAGGAACACTGATTAAACCACTTGTAGCCACTGCCTTCTCTGAATAATCATTCCCTGGGGCACATACACAATCTAAGCTGAAATAGAACGTTTTCACTTAACTCGTAGAAAACTCCTGGCAATGCAGCACTGATTCATGAGCACATGTACTTTCAATAAATTACATGACTAATTAAACCTTACAATAAACATTAGTTATTAGAAGTAATCGATTTAGTTACACCAAAAAAAAGCCAATATTGGCTATAGAGGATGAAAATCCCACTACTTTCAATACTTTAGAGGTTCCCTTTCACAGCTTCAACCTCATTGAAAATCTTACTAGTTTAAGCAAAAGTCCTGCTTAGCCTAGACTAAATGCAGCACTTTCTTTTAAAAATTAGCCAATTTAAGTCATCTGTAATCAGTTGAAGTCGAGCAGCATACAGAAATTTCCTATCAAATATCACATAAAATAGACCCAAAACTCTTGTAGCTCTCACTACTGTTTCATTTCATACCTAGTACAAAGTAAACACCACAATTACAAATGTAATGACTACCACCAGGTACTTCTCAACATTAAAAAAAAAAAAAAAATGCTGTTAAACATAGAAGCAGCATTCCAAAACTAAAAAAAAAAAAATCAAGTTACAGAAAATACTGTAGTTCTCACCTAATCCTAGGCTTGGAAATGTGACTCTTGGTTAAGGTGCAACTCCTTACCATTCAGGAGACCACCCGACATTGAGGATCACAGCTCTGGAGCCTGAGCCATCCAGCCTGCGCTATTGGCTAGCACCAATGCCAAAAGCTGTTTAAGACCTGGACGTTTGTCAGAAGACACACAAAAATCCTGAATCTCGATCCTCAGTAAGGATCATTTATCTAAAAAAGGCACTAGAAAGCTTCAAGCAGCTGGAAGTTTTAGCCAGTGATGGCAAGACACTGCCAACAGTTCAGAAGCGGGGCATCGGGAGAGATCTAAGTGGGTACCAGAGACACCGCCATTTATCACACACACCAACAGATGCGCTGCAGTGGTCCAGGGCAGCCTCAGCAAGAGCTATCTGTGGACGGCGACCCTAGGAGCCAAGCGTGGGGGCGGCTCCCTGCTGGCGGACGCACCTCAGCCCCAGACCGGGGGTTCCCCTGCCGACAAACCTACAGGTTTAAGTAACTTTCTAAGAGAGAGGCGAGTGCCTGGCCACTAAGTTGCCCAGCACGGAGAGAGCTAGCTTGACTGGAGATACGGGAGCGCCTTCCCGCCCCCTCGGCCGGAGCCTGCCTGCGAACGGCACAGCCCTCTGACCCGGCGCCATCCTGCCTTCCCTGAGGCGGCGCTCCACCACCTCTGCCCTCTCGGTAACATGAACTCGCGAACACTGTCCCAGTGGACGGCGCTCCCGATCCCTCTGGACTGTCCCAGCCCCCGCCTGGCCCCACCGCCGGGAACTTCCTGCCCTAACGCGCTCCGGGGCGAGCGGGCAGAGCCCTGACGCCCGGTAGCGGCGGCTGTGGGGGCCGCCGCCACTCCTCCATCCCCACCGCGGGCCGAGGGGCCTCTCTCCCCTCCCCTCCCCGCCGCCGGATCTCCTCCGCTCCACTAGGAACAAAGCCCCGCGCCACCGCACCGGCCGGGTGCGCTCTCATTCCCGTGGCTCACGACGGTCGACAAAGTTTACCTCGTTCACCCGGTTCCGCGACAGGACAAGGCGACTCGGCCGGTGAGCGGGAGCAAAGATTCCCCCGCCCCCAGCGCCGCACACGCTTGTTTTTATTTCCTGCGCTCCCTCCCGCCGTGAGAAGCCTCTATCGTCTCGATCAAGGCTGAGGAGGAGGCGGGGAAGAGGCGCGTAGCACTGCTCCCGGCTAGGGCGGGGGGGTGCGGGGCAGCCTTGCCGTGCCTGGCTGCCCCTCACCCCGAGGCGGCGACACCGGCCCCCTCCTCGGACGTGCTACCTGGCGCCATCTCCCCGCGGCAGCCTGACTACCCTGTTCGGAAGGCTGGTCCGCTTGGCAGCGGGGTGGGGGAGCTTCAGGCGAGAAGAGCGCCGCCACCCCTAGGGCCCTGCATGGCTGGGCTTTCCTCCCTGTACCCCGGCGGCTTTGAGCTTAAGTGCAAGGCTAGGAGTTGCAGCTCCTGGAACAAGAGCATTTATCTCTCTCCGGGACGGCTTGGCCGTGGCTGCTGGGAGGGGAGTGAGCCTAACACTCATGAGCAGCCACGTGTAACGAGGCCAAAATCAATTGGGTGCCGAGAGGTCTGCACCTGTTAGTTTCTCAGCACGGCACCAGAGATGCAAAGATGATCCCTAAAATCACTTGCTTAGATGCTGCCTAAGGCTGTAGATTCCCTGTGTACATATGTTCATACAAGCACAGTTCTTTACTGCATTGATATTTATGCTATTTACACACCAAGAATTACCTCTCCCTTGAAGTAGCTCAAGAAAGGGCAGCTTCACACCTGGAGTTCCTGCAGGGTGCGCGCACACACACGCACACGCACACGCGCGCGCACACACACACACACACGGCACTGTTCTCTGTACCTGCTGGTTCACAGCTGCTGCCACTTGCATAAGGAGTAAGTAACTTCCATGTCACAACACAGCCAAAGAGCAGGGCAGGGAGGAAACAGAGGTACTACTGTCCTTTTGCTCCACATTTCAGAAAGCAGAGGTTTCACCCCAGATGCAAAACATGAGAGTTCATGTCCTTCCTTTGATGTAGAATTTCACCCCCAAAGGTACCCTGAAATTTAGCTGAAACAGGTATAATTTGAGTCCATTCCTTGCATATATATATATATATTTAATCAAATATTAACTGAAGCAAAAAGGAATTTAATTAATAGGATTGGATTTGCTAACACACACCACACTATCAGATGGTAACTGAGGCCTCACTTGAGAGGTGAATGCATATTACTAGTGACAAAGGAAAGGATTTGAACATGCCTCTTATGACTAGGACACCATGTAAACAGTGTCCATACTGATGTGAGCTCATTGTAGCTTGTTCCAGAAACGAGCTCATAGAAGTGATAAGCAATAATAAACACCTTACTATATTAGTCTTAGAGTCTCGATTTACAGCCAGCCTATTCTAGCACTAGGCACTTCCCCTGGCTGATTTAGGCAGTAGAGTGGCTAATATTTGCAATTCCATTGCACCGAGGACAAAGGACCACCAAGAAAGAGAGATCTCTAGAGATCTCAGAGTTGGGTTTCAAAGTTCAAAGCTAAGTCTGTTTTTTGCAATGCTTCATATTATGGGACGAGGCAGACAAAGTGCCTGCAGCACCAACAAAACAAAAGCAGAACTACAATCACCTTCTAGCTTTCAAGCAAAAGTTTCAAAATTTGACCTCCGAGGAAAGAAGTCAGAAATGACTATATTTTTAAAAATTTAAACCATCATGATTTACCACTCTGATACATGATTTTTAAATGCTTGCACTGAGGCAATACTTCACATATATGCAGATACCAGCTTGCAGATGCACATATTTTACATATGACACTAGCCAAAGAAAAAAAAGTATTTTTGCACAACACCTGCAATGTGAAGGCTCAGTGCCAGGAAGTTCAGTGTGTTCAGTTAACACCACAGCATTAGCCTAGCATAAATGTTCTTTACATTTTATTGTATGTCTATGGTAAATAATATCTTCTTATATATTTACAGCTGCAATGAGCATCTCTATATTGTGAGTTCCTCCCTTCACCACTTTTTCTTAGGAATGGGGAAGGATAAGAAAGGAGAAAATCTGTGTCTGTGTTTTAAAGAGGTTTCAGTGGTTTTGAACCTGCCTAGAGATGTAGTCACTGACCACGTTAAACATTCATCTCAGACACAAACTTGCTGAGTGAAGGAATCTGCTATGTGCTGTGCTAATCTGCTAATCAAAATAGTCTTGCCTTTTACTTTAATGACATCACAAACACTTTTAAATATTCCAAAGAATGGAGTAAGAGTAGTTATGGTAGTGACTACTCACATTGGGTTGTCACTTGTCCTGATGTGCTTTATTCGTACTGGTTTCTACAGAAGCAACCAAATTTGAGTAATGCATCAGGTAAACAAATAAAGTTTTTATATTAGAAGGAAGAGGGATTGCTTAGTCAGTTATCACTGTGTTGAAACTAACCATCTACTCTTACCAGCAACCAAGAACTTGGAGAGCAAGTTATGCAGAAATCAGGGCACAGAAAAATGGTTTCAGTCCTATGCCTATTTTGCTTAAATAACACAAATGCAAACCAAAACAGTAGTCTTTCATAAGACTGTGCATAAAATACATACAGTGGTGGCGTATGCTGCGTTTATAACCACTCGTAAGGCATATAGAGAGAGATCACATTTGCATCAAGAGTACTTGAGAGATACCAAGTTTCCCTTGAGCAAGTCTCCTAAAACTCGGTACACTCTTTCAAACTAGGCCATTTAATATAAATTTGTAATCTGACTTCAGTGTTAGAGATCACAAAATAACTTTAAGTAGCTCTAAATGTAACATAAACGGTAGCATAAGAATTTACAGTGTTTCATAAATGTCTCCCGAGAAGCTCTGTGTTCTGGCATGAACAACCACCACATTTTTATTTGCAACAAGAAAAAGCCAGAGTTCTCTGGTAACTGGTTGTATTGTTTCTTTTCATTTTCAACAAAACAAATCCTTATAGCTGCAGTGCTGTACAAGTAATAATCACCTTATTCATGTACTGTTGACAGAACTGGTGATCTGTAAGGTCCCTTCCAACCCACACCATTCTATGATTTATGAATTGCCCCTGTATATGTCAGCTTTGGGCACTAAGTCACCATTTCATGCATTTTCAAGCTACCACACCAGCTGGCCATATTTAACCCCATGTTCTATGTTCTAGAAATGAACCCACCTGACCTATTGTCCATCACTGACTTATTGGTACAGATGATACATGGTATCTGTGGTGTTTAAAAAGCTAATGTTAAATCTGCTGACTTATCAAACGCATCAGAGATTGTGTTACAAGTGCGGCAATGAAACATCAGTCTGAATTAACCTTCTGAAATGTTCAGTTGGTACAAAATCAAAAGAAAAATATAAAATCTCTAAACTGTGAATAACTTCAGTTATTCGACTCAACTCCTGGCTGCTTTTTACAACCCTACATACCATCTCCAGTTCAAGGAAGACCCCTAAACAGTGTGCTGCAGAAAAATCTATAAATTAACTGATTCTTACTGGTACTCTGATTCTTCAATAAAAAATGGACAAGAACAAGAATCTTGCACAGTATTTACATTTTCTCCTTGTACTGATTTATCATGTTCCTAATAAATGATTACATTTTTGCAGCTTATCAGCTAGCAAGGCAAGCCCTTGTAAATGCATATCTGCATCACCCACTACAAAACAGTATAGGTATGCTGAAAATAATTGTAAAAAGCAGGGCTATGCAGTTTTAAGGTTGGCTCATTTATATTATTATGATACAATGAGCACTATATGTGTATTCATGTAATCCAATACTTGATGCCCTGAGATATAACAACAAATGCCTGGTACTTTACATATTCCAGTAAAGATTTTGGTATTCTCCAGTTTCCTAGAGCTTCTCCTCTTTTTTTTTTTTTTCCTTGCATTAAGAAGCTTTAAGAAGAAACTAGTGAGAAACACTGCAACTGGCAAGTTTAAAAGTAAAATTGTGAAGGCTGCAGAAAAGCCTCTGATACGTTGTATAATTGATACTTTGTTTAACACATACTAGCAAGACTGTAGTCCAGAAAAAAACACCAGCTCCAGAAGTGCTATCGAGGCAAGTCTGGTGGTACTGAGTGAGGGAAGTCATGTGTTATTTGATACAGAGAAAACTGGTAGGAAAGAGAACTAAATTAAAAGTAAAACAGTTGCTGCTTTTTTTACTCTTCTCAAAACTCAAATCAGTTCTCTCATGGGACTCAAACAGAAGTTCCACACACAGGGATCAATTGCACAGTTCTTCAGCTCTTGTGATGGGAGGCAACTGAATCAAATGCCATGTATCATATACTTAGTGTAACACGACTGGAAATTTGGTGCAGGACATACAAAAGTTTCTGCAACTGGCTACACAAAGTTCCAAAAAAACCAGAGAATCTAGAGCATAATGTTGCAACATGCTTCCTCAAATCTCAGTGCATTGCTCCATATATTCTAAGCATTGGTGACTGCTGGGTTTTTTTGATGGCACAGGAGCTTCAAAATAATAATATTTCTCTTCCTCCACCCCCCTTTTTCATACAGTGAAGCAGGGCCCAACTCAGAACAATCTGTAGAGATAACAGCTCTGAGACAGAATTTGCTGTACATGATGAGTGTCTATGAACAACATTCGCATGTGTATACACTAGTTATTAGTGGAGATGGGAGGATTTCCTTAAACTGAAGAGAAAGCAAGCTTTCTTCAAGCCTGTGCAGAGCATTCTACCTCCTAGTTATGGTCCAGTAGTATCAGCTACCAATTATCAGCGAAGTCCTACAACGCCTTGTAGATGAGTCGCCATGAGTTTACATGTCCATTTAGAACCTTCATGGACTGCAAGTTAGCCACCACTGTTTTCTAGAATATGGAGCCAGACAACTCGGGTTCCAGCCATTAATTTGAAATTAAGATTCTTTAGATAAGAGTAGATAGAACCACACTCTTTAAATATCTGTTGTGGTTTAGGAATGGTATTCTCCAATTCAGTATTCCCACCAAAACCCATGCACCGCTCACTCACTCCCCCTCTCCATCTGGCAGCTGGAAAGGAGAATTGGAGGCACAAAAGCTAAATATCATGGGTTGAGATAAGAACAATTTACTGGAAACAGCAATGAAATAAGAAAACAAACAGTAACAATCCCAATAACAAAAGTATACAAAATAGAGAGTGATTCACAGAATTCCTTCCCCCATCCTAGGCAATGACATGAGGTGGTATTGAGTAACTACATGGTCCTAGCCATGCCCCCTCCTGCCTGCTGCAAAAATTAACCCTGTCCTAGCTGGAACTAGCACAATACTATAAAAAGGAAGTTTATTTAACCAAATACAATAATAATTATCAGTTCTTAAGCATAGTAAGCTATGTCTCTGTGATATGTAAAACCAATGGCTGTGCCCCAAGGAGCCTAAATTTTTGTCCAGTGACTCAACTCCTGGCTGCTTTTTACAACCCTACATACCATCTCCAGTTCAAGGAAGACCCCTAAACTTATCCCTGACATTATAACGTCAGCTGTACAAAAAGCTTTAAAGATTTGAATGGCTCATCTATGATTCACATAAATTATAGGTCTGGTAGTTACTCTTCTTAGTGAATATGATGTCTTCTTTTTAATTCATAATGACATTATTCAAAGAATAGACCCCAAAGAGTAGAATCTAACCTGCAAATGTACATTATGAAAGGGATATGCAACAAGACAATTTTTTTTTATAAAACATCTTCCTGTGAGTTGAGACATGTCTGCCTCCAGGCTCCAGGTACCCAATTCTATTTCAAACTCCTGTATCCTTTCCCTTCCACTTCAGTTTATAAATGAAAATAGTCTTTTTCTCCCCAGTTTGAATCATATGGGGAGAGAGGAAGACACAAATTTCGAGTTTGGTGTGACCTTATGCTGTCCAATAATGTCAGAAGAGTTGCAATAACAACTGTAGCCACATGGATTAGAAAACTACATTCGATTAGTTATAATAAAATAGAACAGAGGAACAACATTACTCTGAGTTGAACGTCCGACACAAATCAGCTGTTGTATTTTCCCAAAGCTCTGCAAGACAAACCAAAACTACAACTGTTGAATGAGGAGGAAAAAATTTAGCATAGTGACAATATAAGGCACATGGGAATTGCATTATCTACTTGTTCAATACCAAATCTCAGCAGAGTATCCAATCAAGAAAAATGTAGGATAAAACACAGTGAAAGTCTTAATTGAAATCTGTTATAGGGATGGAGAATGTTTTAATAATTTCGCTGCATCTTTGGTGCTCATATTGTCTCATGGTTCTCACTGAAGACAATGAAACAAAAAAAACAACGCTTCTTACAATTCATCATTTCCCATAGAAGTTTCTGAAAAGTTGCTTTCTGCCTACCTGTTAGATTATGCCAATCTTACACAAGTAGAGATACAGGTAAGTTATTTATGATAAGTGGCAGGAAGCACTGGCATGAGCTGTTTCTAGGTTCGCTCAGACACCTGTGAAAGCCCTTAACTTCTTGAGCAGAGCTTAGGAACCAGTAATTGGTGCTGTCCCACACTTTTGGCCCACTTATGCTGACACAGCTTCCTACCACAGACTTACTTTGTACTGACCTACAGGATCTCTTTTGCCACTACAGCCGTCTCACCTGTTCAAACAGTATGAAGCACACACAGAGAATTACCCTTCTGCTGGGAGGCCTCCATCTCCACTGAGGCTTTGTCAGCAGTGCTCCATCAGTTTAGAAGAAGGTATTTTCCCTAAAAAGGACTCCCCATTGACATGGCTGTGCCAGTCCAACTTTACAACTTCGAAATGTAGAGCAAGATAAAATTCTGAGATGAACTCCCCCTTTATCCATGATAATCTTCATTTTAATTCCCTTTCTTTGCTATCTGTTTTGTCAGCCTGGAAAGTTCACGTTTTCAAGCCTTTTTCCAGAACCAGGAACTTTCCTTATAATAAAGAAAACCAGGATTAATGTACTATTTACTTATCTTCAGAACATTATAAGTACACCAAATTATTGCAAGATTCTAGATAAAATTAACAGTACAGGCAAGAACATCCATTTTCTCAAAGCTACAGGCAGAAGAAGATGTTGCCTAGAACTACAGAAACTTGCTATGGCCAAGACATATCTACTTACCTAATCTACTTATCTAATCACAGAACATTCTGATACTGGAGAGACCCACAGGGATCATCAAGTCCAGCTCTTAAGTGACTGGTCCATACAGGGACTGAACCTGCAACTCTGGTGTTATTAGCACCATGCTCTAACCAATGTTGTGTTTATAGCTTCACAGAACATCTGAAGACAAGTTATTAGGACACCTTAGTTTAAGACAGTTATAGGGAGTGGAGACTCGAAAATGAGCTACCTCCCCTTAGTTTTAACCACTCCCCTTTCACCAATAAGGAGACATGAATGCAAGAAGATATAGGTGAAAAAATAACAGTTTACTAGAAAACAAACAACAGCAGCCAAGATAACAGCCATAACCACTAGACACAAAGGTGCTGAAACGTTTGGACTCCCCAGGAACAAAGAAAACCAGATGCCAGGTGTCTTGGTTTAAGACAATTTAAGGGAGACACTCTAACATGAGTTACCTCCTCTTAGTTTTAGCCAATCTCTTGCCACCCATAAGGAGAAATTAATACGAGTCGATGTAAGTGAAAAAATAACAGTTTACTGACAAGCGAAACAGCAACAGGCAAAAAATAACAGTAAATAATCATTAGATACAAAATTCCTAAGTCTGCCCAATTTCCCTAGGAACAAAGAGAAACTTAAAATGGTGGTGACACCTCCCACCAAGATGGCTGCTCCACAGCCAAGCACATGGCTGAAAAGACAAAGGGAAAAATGGCAGCAGCCCTCCCACCCTACCCCTTATCTCTCCAGCAGTGGAAACGCCGTCAACAAAGGCAGCTGGCACACTCTAGCAGCTGGTACTCAGTCAAGGGCTAGAACTCTTGAAGGGACTTTGCCATCCTCTTGGCAGGCAGGAGACGGCAAAGCAAGGCAAGGTGAGCTGGGCTGTGAAAGGGTTAAAATCATTGTACTTGGGCATGCTTTGGTGTACTGGGGCTAGAATAAGATACATTGTAACCAACGTAGAAGCTACCTGAATAACTTGGCAAGAGATAGGGATCAAAGCTTGCAGAATTGAAGGACAAAACCAGTAGAGAAACTGCTGAAACAGTTAAGAAGAGACTGTGCACACCTAGAGAAGAAAGGTAAAAAGTGCACAGCAAGGAAGACATTTAGCCTTCATCAAAACAACCACCGAGCCTTCCTCAGCATGACCACTAGGGAGCACTGCGCCTGCATGCCGCGTATGCTAATGATAATAATAAGTTCTAAGAACTAGTTTGCATAACCTCAGCTTTTCTAGGGAAAACAATGAATATGCATAAATTGCAACCATATATTGTAAACTTCTGTAAGCCTCTGTGTGTGTGTGTGTGTTGTGGTTTGAACACTGAGTTACACGTCAAGCGCACTAAATCTTATTTAAATAGTGAAGGAGAAATTAAAAGTTCATTTTTGTGAGGTGAAATCAGGATTATTGAGGAAAACGGAAGAACTTCAAGGCAAAACAGGTCCAGACTTAACAGTATATAAAGAGGATTTATTACTAACAGAAGTAAAGATAAAAAGAAATAATTAGAAATTAAAGCAAACTCCCAGAACAACCCCTCGTTTCCAGTACGCCCCTCCTTCCAACCAACCCGCGCAAGGGAAACAAAACATGAGGTTTGGTCAGTGTTTTCATTTCTTAAGGGTCTTTCTGTATGTTTAAGGGAAAGAGTTCCTTCTGGTTGCCGTGGGACTCTTCCCACAGAAGATAGTTCTCTGTGAACTTCTCTAGCGTGGTTCTGAACTTTCACAGGCAACAGCCCCGCCCGAATCTGTTGCAGTGAAGAAATCTCTCCCACAGGTTAGCAGTCTTTTCACAGCTGCCAACGTGGGCCAATAGCATGGGGTTTTAGTCTTTTAAGGATGAGCTATTCCAGCCTGAAAGCAAAGGTTCTCTTCTTCAATCTCTAAAAGCCTTTCACAGCATCTATAGGCTCTGGCATCTCCTTTTCACAGGCTGCACGTGAATTTCTGCATCCCCCCATGCACTTTAATGAATTATAGAGAAAACAGTTTGTAGTATTACAGTCTTTACCAGGGCTTGCAAGAAGAATTTAAGCTCTGGTTCTGGGAAAGCGCCTCCTCTCTTTCCCTTCCCCCACTGACCTTCAGTGTCACTGTGATGTTGGCTTCGTCCCACTTTCCCTTTCCTTTTCACACTGTGAAGCTGATCTCACTTGGGCCAGGCACTGGGGAAGAACCCGTCCTGTCTTTC
>VZTA01013008.1:75810-97533 GCA_013398855.1 Mohoua ochrocephala
GGCCGCTGGCCCCGGAAGCCACACCACGATGATCTCAGCTGTGCAGCAGCTCACAGCTGTTTCTCGGCTGCCTGCGGCTCCAGGATTGCTCTCCCAGCGACCTGTGCCCCTGCGCGGGGGGGAGGACCACGCCCAGGCTCGCTCCAGGGAGGGAGCCCGGGGCCCGCCTTCTCCCACTCACTCAGCAGGAGAGCAGGAACAAAAGAGAAAATTCCTGCTTCTAGCGTGCCTTTAAATATGCACATCGCAGAAGCGTCATCAGCTTCTCATTGGGTTAACAACTTGTCCATCAACTAAGTTTCAACCTATCACAGTGTGTTAGGAGGCGTGATCCCCTACGCACCCAGTGCACTGAATAAAGCAAATACCCGCTTCTTGGACTTTGTCTCGGAAGTGTCTCTTGGCCCAGTTTGGGGCGAATCAGTTGGAGCGACTCTCCCTTCTTGCCTCAGCTGGGTGCTGCTGGTGGGCTGGGTACTGCACAGAGCAGGGCTGCTCCACTCGTCTTGACACAATGTCCTGGCCACAGTCAGGCACTCCCAGAGTTCGTCTTGAGGCAGTCCAAGATGCAAGAGAGGAACAAAAGAAAGGAAAAAAAAACCCAAAGCAGAGCCTCTGCCTGGAGCAAAGACCACAAGGTGAAAGAGGGTCTGCTTGGGTGACTCTGACTTTTTAAAGGAATCCCGGCAATCCCCCAAACTTGGCACCTTTTTAAAAGAGATAGTAACAATTTTGGGCACAAAAAGATACGGAATACAATAATATTTTGGGTTACCCAGGACAGGGGGGAAGCCTCTCCTCGCCAGATGGCGATCACTGTAGCATGCCGCATGGACCAGAAGACAAAGATAATATGGTGGAAAAACCCTCCTCCAAGATGGCAGCCACCGTAAGAGACTGCATGAAACAGAAGGCAAAGACAATATGGCAAGGAAGCCCTGCTCAGCTCAACCTTCCCTCTGGAACAAAAACCAGGAAGCAATTCAGGTGGCAGATAGGCATTGCCTAGGGGCTCCGGCCCCAGGATGTCAGCTCCCCTGCTTCCTTTCAATGACCGTGGTGGTGCATGTGTGTGTGTGAGATCAGTGCAGCTGCTCGCTGCCTCCTCCTGCCACCTGCTGTACTCCGCCGGTGTCGGTGCTGCTGTCACAGGTCCCTGTCCCAAAGGGGAGGAAGGGGGAGAGGAAAGCGGACCCATGGAGCACTGAGGAATGGTGACCCCAGCCACTACCAGTCCCATCTTGGCACGAGAGCTGCAGAAAGATATTCACTCCGGAACAGTTTTGGATTGCAAAATTCAGCTTCTCAGGTTTCTAATCAGAGAGCTGCCCAAAGCAACTTCCTTGGAAGCCCAGAGAGAGACAAGAGAGGTCTCTGCGTGTCTGTTCCCTGTCTTAAAGGGACCGCTGGACCCCCCCTTTTCCGTGAACCGGGGTAAAACACTGAAGTTCCATTTCCCAGGTTGTCAACTCTTAAAGTGACAGTAACACAAACAGTGCAGATGGTTGTAGAGGAAACACGGAATATAGTACACATTTTTTGGGTCACCTAGAACACTACCATGATGCATTCTAGGAGTAAGATACAATACAAGCAGCAAACATGTCTTTAAGATATGTTTGTTAGCACCTCAACAGACATCAAGAGGACTCTTCTTTCACATTCGGCTAACTTATCTAAGTGAATGTAACTAAGAAAACATAATTCCTTGGCTCATCGACAGAGAGCCTCTTACTATGGGCTCAGCAACAGGGCAACTGTTGACCTTTAGCAATTCTGCCTGGGGATAATTGCGGGTATGTGCTTATATATACACACATGGG
This sequence comes from Mohoua ochrocephala, assembly GCA_013398855.1. Lineage (NCBI taxonomy): Eukaryota > Metazoa > Chordata > Aves > Passeriformes > Acanthizidae > Mohoua > Mohoua ochrocephala. Next base: position 77,634 of record VZTA01013008.1, read on the forward strand.
CACACACTTATAATCCGTGTATCAGTTAACCAAATTACAAAAAAATATTCCCCAAAGGAAATAAGATAAAAACAGACCATTTATTGTTTGTAAATGTTGCCTCAGAAACCTCAAGTGTGCGCTTCATGCAACCTTAACTCTTGTGCCCTGAGGAATTCTACTAACTACTGCTCTGTAATTTATAAGTATAGGAGTGGAGGGGAATCTCATGTCCGACATTTGGTAATGATATATCTGAAACTAAATTCAAGTAAAGAAAGAGAATGCCTTTGTTCAAAGGAAGGCTATCTTCTTTTCCTTGATTTCTTTTCTTTGATTTAGATCTCAGGGCCAAGCTTAATCAGCAGTGCAAGTACAAGTGCCCTTCTACTATTCTGCCCAGGTACTTCCAACAGCAGAGATTACTGAACAGAGACTCAGCCAATTCAATTTCATCTGTCCATGTTGAAGAAATAGATGAAATGCCAAAAATGATAAATAAACTGCATTTCAGTTTGAGTTTTCAGTAATCACTCAAACCAGACACATGTTCTGCAAGAGCTGTGTTAAGGTCACTGCTTATTTTGCATAGTTGAGATAACAGCACTTGCTTACAGCTAAGCCCTAGCTGCATCAGAAGGGGTGAGTGGTTGTATGTGTGTATCAGTTTATCATAATACCAGCGACTTCAGGTATAATTATATCCATGTATTTATTCTTACATCCAACACATCTTGCTATTTTTTGGTGAGTTATGACTGAAAGTGATATACAGTGAATCTGTACAAGCCTTTACAAGTACATATAACAATTATTCCTAGCATATTAACCCGTGCCCAGGTCTTGTAAGCCCTGTCCCATCAGCCACTGCCTTCTCCTTACTAAGAGTACTCTACATATTAATTTTGCCGTAAAATACTTTCCAAAATTTTAAAGATAGGAATTTTTGTCCCCTGTTCCAAATAACCTTGACAGAGAAATCAGGGAATCATATAAATAACTACATTGGAACAACTGAGAAATTAATCAAGTTTGAAGAGTGCTGTGCTTTGAACTTAAGGTTTACCCATGAACAACTCTTTCATTTCTAGTGGAATTCCCTGTTATACTTTTAGTCCTTTCCACCATGAATACTATTGGGATTAATACTGGTTCTTATTTCTTCTGTATTAATTATTTTCCCTTACTTTATAGCACCATTTTATTATCTTCAGCTTTGATCACCACATATGTAGTTGCTATTAAAGCTTATGTATACAGTGCCTGCTTTGCTTTATATTTGCTAGAGTCCACCTTTTTGTCAATTATGAATGTGTTCATTCTTTAATTTAACAGCACAGTTCATCCTAAACAGGATCCACTCCTCGCTTCTTCTTGATCTGTAAGGCCTGTAGCCCTCAGAACCTGGGGGGCCTTTCTGCCACCAGAGTATTTGCACATAAACTCTAGGTACCATATAAAGCAGAATTACATTAGTTTCTACCAATTTTCTGCCCTCTTACTTAGCTCAAGCCATTCTATTTCCGTAAATGCCTGTACCTGCACAGTCATGTTAAATCACCCTCCTTTGCTAAGTTTGTAATTTTCTTCTCTTTGTTCCATTTTGTACTAGTTTGAAAACAAACCAGTGGGAGATTGCAAGTCAGAATTATAATTTAATAGGAAATTTAAAATAAATGCAATAGTACAAGAACACTGACAGAGTCAGGATACAACCTGACACCCTGTTAGTCAGGGTGGTGGTAGCAGTCCAGAAGAAGTGGTCCTGTTGAAGCGGTGATCCTGGAGAAGGGTCTGGTCTTCACGTGAAGGTCCAGTGGTAGTTCTTGTCCTCTGGGAATCCAGTAGGTAGGGCTACTGGAGTGTGGTGTTCCAAACCTCAGATTATATCCAGGTAGGAATGTTTGGTTCCTCCCCCTGGGAAGAATGGAATCTCACAATGGGATGATGTAATTTTATGAATCATGCAGTGAGGCTTGATGGCCCATTAACAGAAGATACCCCTCTCGAGGGAGTCATCAGGGATGTGTCATGGAAGAGGTAAAGAACATTGCCCCATCTGGTTTTAGCAGATGGTGATAGAATGCATACTTTTGGCTGCATCTTACATTGTAACCTAAGACACATTTTTAGAACTATCTCCAGATTATCAGCTTTCATATTCAATTCAGATTTATTTAAATTCCTAATAACTGTAAATTACTTTGATTTTAGCAATAAGGCTAACTCCTATTTCGTTTGGGGAGGTTTTTTGGTAGATAAATAATACCTTGCAAAAACTCTTTGCCCGTGTTAGGAGGAAAGAATCTAGCAAAAGTAACTAACTGACAGATTAGAAACTAGAACACTAGTTCCAGGAATTAGAATTAGAAATTAGAACACTGGCATCTTTCTTCAGAGTAAGTCTTTACAGTGGTTTAAATAATTTACACACATTTTGATGACGTCTTGGACTTGAAGTATTTATGCCACCTCCCTTTGGACTTCAGCTTTCACAATGCTGCAGGCAGACAGCTATAACAGTGACATCAGGGTCTGGGCGTCCCACAGATAATTTACACCTTCTTCTGCAGCTCAATAGGCAGCTATTAAATGCACGGGACTTATGCATAGTAAGACACACCACTGAATATCTTAAACCATCTCCTTCCATTCAACTCATTCTATAGCCTCACATACATAATGCTTCCTTTCATTGCAGTCACCAGGGAAAGACATAATCAAGACAAGTTCCAAGGACTTCACTGTGCTGTTATACAACAAAATCACTGTCCAAAAAACGAAGACTAACAGGAAAGAAAATAATTTAAAATTACACAGAAAGATAAAATATTGATCCCTTTTCTTATTCTTTCTCACCAAGAAAACTCAGAGTTATAAATAACAAAATAAAGAAAGGAGTACCAACTAGCAATAAAAAACCCTAAACACCATATATATAACATGGGTTTAGCCACTGACATCTGGAGCACACTGTGAGCCTGAATAGCTGTGTCTGTTGATTACATGGGAAACCACTGGCAATGTGTCAGTGTCTGTAATATGAAGCACACAATCGACAGCATACTGTGTCAAAGCATTCACTTTCTGAGTACAGTGGAAATGCAGGTAATTATGGCTGACACTTCAAAAAGGAATGTGTTTAGTAAGTGACTCGGGGGGCAGCACCCCTGGCCCTTCCCTTCTAGTAAGACTATTCAGATGTTTCACCAAATCATCCTAATTTCTGAGGTTATACTGACCATTACAAGAGGAGTTTTCAGCTGCTGTGTGAAGCTTGCCAGTCAATAGCTTTCTTTTCCCCAAGGGATAAATGGGTCAAATGCCACCTGCCTAAAAGGTGATTCCTTTACTGTCTCTAATAATCCACTAGAGCAGTTAAAATCAAAATGAAATTACTTAAAATTTTATAGCGAGGTAAAAGATTGCAGTGGCAATTTTGCCTGTAATCTGAATATTCTTTATAAAAAATATTTAACAGTAATAAAGGTTTAATGATCATGAAAGAGATGTGTGCTGGTTTTGGCTGGGTAGAGTTAACTTTCTTCACAGCAGCTGGTATGGGGCTATGCTCTAGATTTGTGCCCAACACAGTGATGATAATAGAGATGTGGTTTTTGCTGCTGAGCAGTGCTTATGCAGAGCCAAGGCCTTTTCTGATTTTTGTTCCGCCACACTGGCAAGGAAGCTGGGGGTAGCTGGGAGGGGATACAGCCAGGACAGGTGACCCAAACTGACCTGAGGGATATTCCAGACCATATGACATCATGCTCAGTTTATAAAGTGGGGGAAGAAGGAGGAAGGGGGAGACATTTGGACTGATGGTGTTTGTCTTCCCAAGTAACTGTTATGCTTTGTGGGGCTCTGCTTTCCTGGGGATGGCTGAACATCTGCCTACCCATGGGAAGCCGTGAATTAATTCCTTGTTTTGCTTTGCTTGTGTGCACAGCTTTTGCTTTCCCTATTAAACTGTCTTTATCTCAAACCACAAGTTTTCTAGCTTTTACTTTTCCCACTCTCTCTCCAGTCTGGCTGGTTGGGGAGTGAGTGGCTGCATGGTGCTTGGCTGCTGGCTGGGGTTAAACCATGACAATGTGTTGAATTTATGTTTATTCCCCTTAAAAAGTACCTCTCAGTGACATCAGAACAGCCTGAGGTTTTTAAACATAGTTATTACAGAGCACCCTCATGCAAATTTGCTAGATTTTTCTGACTCAGCTTTGGCTGGAGCTGTTCATGTATTCCCAGAAGCCTTTCAGTAATAGTAGTAGAGTAATCACTATGAAACACTTTCATGTTTAATTCTTGACAAGTTGAAAATTCGCAGCTAGGTGTAGTGTGAGGCAGCAGATCTAACCAGGAATTAGGCTGTCATGGCCTTGCACAATGCATTTGTCTCTGTTACTTTTATTTTTAGCTTGGTTTTATAACTATTACTTGTGAGTACAAAAATCACCTTGCTTTAGATCTCTGTCTTAATCGTTTTTTCTAGCAGTTTTCAAACTCAGCAACTTGAGTCCTGGATAGTTCATTCCGATTTCCTGAAAACAGGAGGTAGCTGAAGGATGCAAACTATGCTAATGCCTCCTGAGAGGGACCAATCTCATTTTTATTTATGCTTCAACATATGTTATACATGAGGTGTATTCCTATAAGGGCTGTACACGTGCAGGCAGCCCTGTCCCCAGGGAGACTTCGCCTTGCAGCCAAGTCCCTGGCAGGGGAGAGAAGTTTCCACGATTGGGCTGAAAGCGACCCCCCACTGGCCAGTGGGACAGATGCCTGGATGCCCGGGAAAAATGCCCAGGAAAAAATGCCCGGGAAATCAGGCTGCAGGAGGAGCTTTAGCACATAAAAGCAGTTAACTGTGACACAACCGTGGGCCATTTTCTTTGGGTTTCTTGGAGGGAGCCGGGACTCGCCCGGAGAGTCAGCTTGGCCCTCCTCCCCCCCCCCTCGCCTTTTCCTCCCTGTGGTCCTGCTTTCCTGTCCGCACCTGTTCTGCCCTGCTTCACTGCTTCCGCAAGGCAGCTTGTCGCCGCGATGGCCTGATGCTCTGCTGCTTCCCCGATGGAGCAGACGCCACCTGCACCCAGCCGCAGCCGCCACCGTGTTTCCCGCGTTGCCCGCTGCACCTGCCCGCCGCACCTGCCCGCCGCACCTGCCCGCTGCAGTACCAGCCCGCAGCCAGCCGGCAGTACCAGCCCACGGCGGCCAGGCTGCAGCCACTGCCTGCGCCCAGCCGCTCACAAGAGCCGCCCAGGCTCGCTGTGACTTGTTGCCAATGCCGGAGGCCCACTGCCGCAGCTGCTCGGAAATCGTGCCTAACCGCTCACGAGAGCCGCGTGGGCTTGCCGTGGCTTGCAGCACACATGCTCCATCTGCTGAGCTGACACCGACAGAGCGCTCGGGGTTCTTGGGGTAATGCTGTTTCTGTCTTCTGTTTCTCTCTCTGTCTCTTTTTCCCTCTCTGCTCTCTTTTCTATCCCCCTTCGGTAAGAACACTTACTCTTCTTTATCAATAAACAGTTCTCAGATATAATTTTGCCGCATTTGCGCTTCATTTTCATCCGAGAAATCTATCAAAAAGAATCCTCCCTGACTCTCCCTTTTACAGCGGGACAGGACACCTCCCTCAATACACACATCCATGAGAGCACACTCATGTTCATCGAGTCCACTGAAGAGACTGACCTCAAGACACTAGAGCTCAGGAAAACAGACCTAGTTGACTTTGCTGTTTATCTCTGTTTCAAATGCACTTACTTCTTCTCTTTCCTCCTTTCCCAAACCAAAGAGTATTCACTTAATTGACTCTCCACAGTCCAAAACATGGTAAAGAAACACAAGCTTCAGCATCCAGAGTGCACAAGAGAAAAATAGTGTTTGCCACAGCTGAATTCAACCTTAACTTTGTCCTTAGACAGTAAGAGGGACACGTATCAACAAAACAGTTCTTTCTTTCACAAACCTGCCATATATTTGGCCTCTGCCTTCCACTTTCCTCTTGTCTGCTGCCCTGTAATCACCCCATTCCTGGTGAACAAGGGTTCATTCTCCCTCACTACCTCTCCCTCTGGAGGCATGATGATAAACTGGCTGAAAACCTGGGACAGCACCTTTAAGACAGCTGAAGGTCTTCTAAGTGAATCCTGCATTAGTGAAAGTTTTCCCCTTCTCTTTTTCTTCATATTCTAAGCAGAAGTTACCATTAAACAACAGCCTCGGAAGGAAATCTTCACAACCTGTTTGTGTGTTGTGTGGACCAAGGACAGCATCAAATTACAAGCACACTTGAGGGAAAAAGAAGCTTTTCTGTCTCTCATTCATTTCATTTAGATTACAAAAATACTGTAACATTTGAGACAAGATTCTCTCCATCAGCAATGAACATGCAATCTCTAATGTTTTGCTGCTCCTTTTCTAGTGTCAGAGGAATCAAGGACCAGTCAAACTTACACAGGTACAAATGCAGAGATGTACAGAAACCAGCAGATGGAGACGAGCTTGTTTAGGGTTAAGCAATGGCCATGGTAGCCCAAGGAGAGGGAGATTAGAAGGGGCCTTGGGATTATTCACAGTGTGCAACTCTTCAGATTGCAGAGTAGAAGCTTGGAAATGTCACACTATATATAACAAAGTCAGGTTGTCAGATGACACAATTTATTTTATGGAAGTAACTTGCTTACAAGTTAAAAATTAGCAGGAATATCAATTTGGAAAGAGTAGTAAAGAAGTTCTGTGATGCTGAATATCTCTGTGCTTGCACTCCATTCAGAGTCACTTCCCCTGACTTCCAGCCATGACATTTTAAATGGCTCCAAGTTTGAAAAAAATTAGTCATACTCTTTGGCATGTTGCATTTAATCCCGGGAGAGGTCTCTCTCTGGTGCAGACAGCTTTTATCCCATGTAAAGAAAAGAACATTTGGTATAACCAAAAGTGGGGTATATTACAAGAGCAGTAATTATTAAAAAAAAATTCTGTTTCTGGAAGCATTGATAGAATTTCTTTTCATGTTGTGGTCCGATAGATTCCAGACTTTCTCTTTTAAGCAGTTCCAGTTTCACCAGAGAAATCTTCAAGTTAAACAGATATTTACTTTTCAGGTTACAAATCTATTTAGGCTAACTAAAGATGACAGAGGAGTTATTTGTAGGCGTAAGGAAAAAATATTTGCATCTGTTCTTGGTGGTGAGTTTGGGTTTGGGTTTTGCTTTCCTTTGGGTTCTTTGCATGGGCATCCTTTTCTTGACTTACATAAATATTATCTTTAATATAGGTGGTTTGTATAGGATTGTGTTATGGTTTTACTCTTCTATTTTGGTTACAATAAATAAAATAAGACATGGTCACCCTGAAAAATAATTTTAAAGAGGAATGTAAAAGTATACACAAGGAAACAAGAGGCACTGATAGTTAATTAAGGAGAGTGAAAAGGATGGAGTAATAGTGAAAGATGATCAAGTCACAAACTGTTCATGGTAACTGCTATGAAACCTTGTAAACATGTACATGCTGGAATACGATTAAAGTGAGAGGCTACTTTATTAGTCCTAAAATGAGGAGGAGATAGCTTTTTGATGTTTAAAAAAAAGTTAAAATTTCAAGCTTCTTCCTGAAACTTTAAAGTGTTTCCCAGAAATGCGGCCCTGCCTCAGGAGTGCCGATGGAGCGAGAGGATTGCAGTGCCCTCCCATGGCGGCAAGCGCCCACTCTCCGCAGGCTTGCGGCCGGGGACGACCCTTCTGCTGCGTTTCTCCCCTGCAACAGCAAATGACAGACAGTACACTAACGCTGCAACAACCATGTGCTCTCTTCTAAACACGCATGTTGGACAGAGTTGCTAATAATTAATAACTAATTAGAACAATTAATACTTTATATAACTAAGCGTAATTAACTGATTAATAACTACTATAGATTTTTATTCCCTCCAGGATTAGGTCAGTGCATCGGCACCTGACAGATGTTCATACAAAATCTGATGCTGTTGTGAGCAACATGAAACACTGCCACAGCTTCGGTCAGCATGAGGGTGCTGGCTTCGCGAACAGGACACACGTAACAAGGAGTACTGGAGCATGCTGCAGCAGTGCCTAGAGAAATGGTTACGCAAACTTCAATTTGGAGGACCAAGCACACATTCTCACATTTCACTTTTTACAGACTTCATAATAAAAACCACTAAGCACAGGTATGGAGTCATGCAGAAAACATAGAAAAGGCTTTTGGCTATCTGTGTCAGGACGTACTGTGCTAATTTCATTTGCACATTTCAGTCTTCAGAGATGCAGGGAGGAAGATGAAACATTTAATCCCAAGGCCATCTATTTCAGTAAGTAGTTCTTCTTCCCAATGTGAAACTTTGCTTGCCTACTTAATCCATTCATTTCCCATTCTATATCCTTCTTCCTTTTTATGTGTTCTAATCTTTCACATATGCAAAATAACCACATTGCTTTTTTTGCCTTCGCACAGCTGAGGCAAACATTACCATAAACTTCTGCCTTTGAGAGAAGATACACAATTGAACCTAAATCCTGTGATGGTTCTAAGTGCCCAAGACTATTTGCCACATTTTGGCAAAATTATTTATACTCATTTTCTAGTGGGTCCCTACTCAAGACTTTTTCAAGGAAGCAAAAAGAAAAATTCATAATACTTCACTTTGAAACAAGAAGACTGAGAAACACCTGCACTTACAGACAGACATTTAAACATGGGAAAAGCACATGTGTGTGAAAAATTCTTCATTTCTCCCCTCAACAATTAGCAGTGTTTTTTTTTCCCGCAAGTATTCAGGATTAACACAACTGAATTCAAAGCAATACTTCCCCCTCCTCAACTGGAAGACAAGCCCATAGCTTTCAGTGCTGCTAGATAAGAAATCAGAAGACAAAGAAACATATTTAGATCCTTTAATTCATATTGAATAATAGTAACTCAGGTTTATATTTTCAGTTATGGCAAATGAAGTTTTAGGAGGTCATAATTACAAGTGTGAAGACTGGGACAGCTTATTAACAGAATTAAGTTTCTTATATAATCACTTTTTTTTTTTGGTGGTTTTTTTTTGATCGCCATTCTAAGGTGCTGTGCTCAGAGACCTTTCTTGTATTTATATTTACACCCTCACAATTTGGCAAGATCTCTAAAATGCTATTAGAGTTCTTCAGTGACATACAAAGCAAAACACAAACCAAACACTGTTATAGTCTTTACACATGTGTGAAGAAGAAAAAAGTCTTAAGTGTCAAGCTAAATTATTTTGACATAAACAGTTTTTCTTCCCCACCAAGTAAGTTTGCTGACTTACAGTTCCATCCTGATCCTATAAGAGTACCAAGTTATCTCTAAGAAAGCCACATCTTTTACAATTTAAAAAAAAATCCAGCTCTAATACAGTAAGTAGAAATAATTTTGCCAAATTTGAGCCAGCTAAAAGCTGGCCTTCAAGTTTGAACTGTCTGAGCTCCCACTGTAGTCAACAAACAGCAGTAGCCAATTATAAAATGGGTTGAATACATTATCTTCTGGAATACTTAAGTAGGAAGCCTAAATGCATAACTTCTGGATAAACATCAATTGAAGTCAATACATATATATTACAGAAATTTATGCAGCTTATGGTAAGTTATCTTTTCTTGGGTTTTCATCTTCTGCTCTATCTCCCTGTCTCTTCCTCACCCCATCTTTAATTTCCTCAGCTATTTTTGTTTTGCTTCTCTGCCACTTGTCTTTGCAGCTCTTGCCTTCATATCCAACTTTTGGTCCTTCCTGTTCAAGATCTCCTTTGCTCTCTGCCTTCCTCTTTCACTCTCCACATACAAACATGGATCCTACTTCTGAGTCCTCACTACTCTACCCTCTCTCTTCATTAGTCTCTCCCAGTCACTAAAGGTTTAAAGTCAAGAGAGTAATCAAGAAGCAGTTTTATTACACACATGGTGCAGGAAGAAAACAGAGGGAACAGTACTATCTGCTAAAAATCAGTTTCTCCTTCTATTAAGAGATGAAAAGAGAATCAGGACTGAGCCTGCTTGCACAGCTACCAATCAGTAATTTAATCAGTAAAATACCTTGCTTGACAAAAGGGTGATTCTTAACCAAATCTAATACAAGTATAATTTAAAAAGGTATGTGGCTTTGGATGTGTTAAGTTTGTTTTCTAGTGCCTGATGACAAAAGACCCTGAGTAAACATAAAACATCTGCTTCTCTGGCATCTTTAGATATATAAAACTTGTTCCGATAAATTTAGCATGGCTGGGTAGACCAGCAACCAAAATTGTGCCTTTCAGGAGGGCACCAGATTCCACCAGATCTGCTGGCAGGCAGTGCAGGAAGTCAGAAATAAAATACCCTTCCTGTAGTAAATCACAGAGTACAGTGACAACAACTGAAAAGGAAGGAAATTATTAACAGGGTTTTTTACAAAAAATTCAAGTCTGCTGGAACAGGATGTAATTTTAAAGACAGAAAAAGTTATAATAAAAATGAGTTAGAAACAGAACAACTTATTTATTCTTCCTGCTTTATGAATACATTGTGGAGTTTTTTCCTTCTTCCCTCTCTTAATACAGGAACAGGCAACCTTTTCATAAATGATCACAGTTTCAGTGGTCTCATGATTCCAAAATCGGTTTCACAGGAGTATCTTTTAACTTCCCATAGCAAGTCATTTGTACATCACAACCAGAAATCCCATAACAATGGTGCGTGCATTGCAAGGGATGGGAGAAAGGCTGAACAGTAGGAAAAGGCACCAATGGGACTCATTTTCCTTTGTTCTTCTCTGATCAAACTGTCATGGCCATGTATTAGAGGTAATTAAAACTACAGAAGACTTTCATATTTCTTTGCATGGCTATTTCCTTTCACTTACCATTTCCATAGGGTTTGGTTAGAGCAGACCGCATCCCCCAAATGCTGGGAAAATGGTACAGTCTTCAGTGGCCCTATATAAGCATAACTCTGCTGTTTGCTTTTCTTCTTTTGATACTTTGTCTTAATTATGATATCTTAATCATGAGCTGAAATGTTGGAAAACATATTCTTCTTAGGATTTACTTGCTTTCATCCACTTGTTAGTAGCAGGTCTTTCTCAGAATAAATTTGCTGTTTTCACCTGGTGCTTCTAGTACAACCAGATGGATGGTCACGGAATTGGCTCTTAACCCACCAACTCCCTGCTACATCTATCTGGAATCTAAGGGAGAAATGGGAGCAAATGCATAAAAAATATAATTTCTGCATCATATAGTAAGAGGCCACAGCATATATAAAAGTGTCCCAGATGCAAGTGTGCATGGCAATTCCAAATAGCTCCATGTGGCCATATTTGGTTGTGGGGCTTCCCACTTTGGCCCTAGTGCTGGAACCACGCTGGGCAGAATTGCTGGCTGCTGCAAATACCACACCCCTCTGGTTTCACAAGGAAAACATAGCTTTCTCAACCCATATCCCCATCCCAGCAATTGGAATCTTTCACTACCAGCAATGCATGTTGCAAATAGATACCACAACTATTGAGGGATATCCAGATTAGTAACAGTGGTAACAATCAGAAGGGAAAGAACGAATTATAGGGGGACCTTTCCTAATGAAAGGTCTGGGGTTGATGTTCTGGGTCTAGCAACCCTAGCAGAGATGTGCAGCTCTGGGGAGGAGTCAGGACTTCTTGACCTTGATCTTTGTACTTGTCTTCTAGATAGTTTTGACAGAGGCTAAAAAATAATAATTAAAAAAAAATTGTCATCTCTGTGAAAATTATTTTTGTACCTTTGAAAACACCTATCCTTTCAGATGGCCACAACACTAGGAGAATGTATGCAACATGCACTAAAGCAGGAAAAGTCAGAGGGGAAAAGCCATAGCATTTCTTTGCTGACATCGATTATTCAGCTCCCAAGGACAGTGTTTCAAGAATATACAATAAATACAGTAAACACTAAACTGCTGCACTGAATTTTGTCTTCAGTCTGCCTGAAAGCAAGACATGATGTTACCTTTTGCAGTTTTTGCAACTGACAGCACCATATAATCTTGAAAGCCTGAACTCTGCTCCTGGTTGGTACTGCAACTAAAGCAGTTAGCCTCATGTTGTTTGCACAGAATGAAAATATGTCCCTGTGAACTTACTTTTGGGTGCACTCTGCCAATTAGGTTTGCAACCTATGATTTCTGCTATGTCCTGAGAGCTGTATTTGTCCGACACTGTAATCATCAACTCTTTCCTCCTCTTGCACATTATTGTCTCAGATGTCATCCGTTTAGCTCAGAAGAGGCCTCTCTCTCTATAGCAAAGGTTCTGGTTTTCCCACACTCTGCATGGTATTCAACTGTGAGAACTAGGTTCACACATATTCCACAGTTCATGATGTTGTGTCCCAGTTAAACATTTATATGTGCGATTGAAAAGAAAAACAAAACAGGTTATAATCCCATATGGAGTTCTGTACCTTGTCCTAAAGTCGTTTGTTCCTCTTGTATAGGTCTTTGCATGACATCTTTCCAGCTGATAAAAAGAGGTCGGTCAATGAAAGTCAGAATAAGTGTGCCTTAAAATATAGTCCAGCAGCCCATGAGACGGTGTTATAATCAATACTCGGAGGTGCTTTTCCAGTCACTATAATATCATGGCCAGGAAGCAGTTACACTGAGTACAATTTTTTTTTTCTCAATCCTCCCAATCTCTGAGTGCCTTTGAGGAATGTACAGCATGACTTCAGCCAAAGGGAGAAAGCTCTCTCTTAGCCACAAAATTCTGTACAAATTTCTCACCCGTGTAAGCAAAAACTGTACCCCAGAGTCATTCCAGTAATGATATGGACAGTACCAGATCTATTTGATTTGACTGCTAAGAATGGATATACTGCAAAAACTGTAAAGGAAGCACTCAGTGAGTCCAGCCCTCTTCAGCAGTAAAGCAGCCTTTCAGCAAGACTTTTTGGGAACATGCATGTTGACATCCTAGCTCCTTAACCTATATACCTGAAGTTCGAAAATTATTTGAAAAGTCTCTCCTACAGAGTAGGCTGTAAGCCAAGCAAGATGGACAGGTGAAGTAGTAACTGTTGTGGCAAGTAGCATTTTAATCTACCGATCACACACATAGAGAAAGTTTTTCTTACCTGGTAGGACCAGAAGATGGATAGATGGATTTCAAAATTATTGGTATTATCAAAAATATCAGCGGAACAACTTATCTTGTGAAATATACTCAGATTTCTAAACCTTTGTGTCCTCAACACCAAAACACAGAGAAAGAGTCAGAGTACCATTTTCATGTAGTTTCATTTAAGAACAAGATATGAAGTCTAGCATCCTGATGCTGGATGTTGATGCTGAGGTTTTTGATTTTGTAAGTCTGATATTCTGGTGTACGGATATTATACACCGCATTATTTGGAATATACTCTAGAAAACAAAAAGCTAAGCTAAAACTAGGTCACATGTAAGGAAATATATGACCTCAATGTAAAGATCTTCCTTCAGCACTTCCTTCACATCCCTTTTTTGTCACTATCAAAAGCTACAATCACTACTGCTGCATTAGTCAGTCAATCTCTGCCTTTTTTCATGCAAAGAACTGAGACAGCACAAAAAAAAAAGACCACAATAAGGGGCAAAATCAAGTCCCTGTAAAGAGTCTATTATTCTTGAATTGTCCTTTTCTGAAGACCGTAAACATTTCTGCAGCTTGTACACTATTAGCTCAATATATAGTCTACAAGAAAGAGCATACATGAAAAGCATCTTACACAGAGCAGACAAAAGTAACATGGAGGGTAAAAATGCAGAGACTTTAAAAGGTATTAGAATTATTTATATGTTGAATAATTTTTCATATTGATTTTTTATATTTTCTTTTTAAGTGTAGATTACATCAAATTATCCCCCTTCAAATAAGGAAACAGTATTACCCTTCAAATAAGAAAACAGTATTAATATTTGGATTAACTGAAGTTTAACTATAAGTTCCTCTGCATTCCAGAATCCAACTATTCCCTTAGCTAAAAAGACAGTAAAAGGGGTGGAATGAGGTGAGAAACCACCATGGACTATAATTTCTACATTTTACTTCATATACTGGAGACAGTCAGGGGAAATGATCCACAGCTCAATGCTTGCAAGGTTTTTTAAAATCTGCAAATACTTTCAGAAGAATGCTTTCAACGCAGTGTGATTTTCACAGAGTTTAAAGCCACAATTATGAAGGTAATTAGGAGTGTAGGTCTTCCAAGTGACACCAGTAATATTTTTCAGCTTTCCATTTTTAGAATTTCTTGCAAGGTTTCCTCTCTAATCTTGGCTCCCAGCTTCTGTATAATGCCCCAAACTGCCAACAGGATTTTAGAGTAGGAATGCCTTATGGTAAATTTCTTTCTGACTTACCACAGGAAGAGCAAAATGTGATTCTCCACCCACCATTACCCAAAAATGTAGGTTCAGAGAATTTTCAAGAATCCATCAGCCAGCAGTCCATTCACAGTCAAATCCCTGTGAACTAATGTGTATTCAAGTGTGTATTCCAGCTTGATACCACAAACTCCCAAGTTAAATCTTTCTTCTCAGTAAGCATGGACTGAAAATGCACTTTTCATATTTGTCCTGTCAGTGTTTGACAGGTATAAGCCAGGTTTCAGTTTGCAGTCAGATCTGAGACACAAAGTGTTGAAGACAATAATTCAATTAATTAGATCTTTAGCTATAAAAAGTTATGGTGTAAATGATCAAAATGCTGAAGATAGGACTGAAATGCAACTGCAGTATTAACAAGGATTCTTGTTATATAAATAATAAACAAATAAAAATATATAAATAATAATCAAATATATATAAATAATAAACAAATAATATTTGTTTATTCCGTGCTTTTAACTTTTGTAACTCAGTATAATACATAAAATTCTACAGTACGTAGAAGCAACACAGGACATGAATATTTATAAGAAAACTGTTAAATTCACAGTATGGGTTACAGCTACCCTTTCAAGTGCACAAATCTGTAGCAAGGTTCATCATTCTCATCCCTTTTTTCTCACTGTCACCATGTTTCAGCAAAAAGTTAAGATTAAAATTTTAAATCTTGTGAGAAAAGCCTTTGCAGCTAACTGTCTGAGCTGGAATTAGAAAGAGTTTAAAACAATTTAAACTGAAAGTTCTCTGATGAGTTTCACACAATTAATTTTTCCATCTAATGCCCTCCAACATTGCTGAAACCTGTCCAGGTTTGCTAACTTTTTGAATAATATTCCAATATTGTTACACCGACAACTTCAATATGGCTGCAAAACCCAAGAAGCAGCAAGCATTGCCAGAATGTCAGTCAGAGCTGCCTAAGGTTCAGCTTCCGCACTTCTACAAAAGCCTCTGCCTTTCAAGATGGGGGCCATGCACAATGAAACCAAGCACTTGATTCTGGTCTCTTAGTTCTACATTTTAATGAGCATTTAGCATCAACGTCCTTTCATGATGGATTGCAAGGGAGAAGTAAGACAAGTAAGGCAAATATCTTTCTGCTTTCAGTATTCTTCCATTTCTCTTTTTATGGATGTTCAGAGCATTCATTGATCCCAGCTGATACATTAAAACCATGCTCCTTTTTCTGTGTGATACATTAAAACCATGCTTCTTTTTCTGTGGGGAAAACAGCAAAGTGTCATGGTTTGGTGAGACGGAGGATACCCCATCACTCTTGGAGGGTTCTGTCAGTGCTGCTTTTGTCTAGACTCTTACATCTTAAGTCTTGCTAGATGTGTAAATGCATTCCTAAATAGGAATTCTTTGCAAATAAGGGCTGAGGAAAGAAAAGCCATCCCCATACTGGTCTAACATGATTCCACAGTAAAGAACACTACAACTTTTGCCTTCAGATCACTGGCTTTAAAATACCACAACCGAGAAACCTTAAAATCCTGCAAGGTTTGTTCAGTTTGAGCCAACACATTCTCTTCTTTTACCAGGTGGGAACACACTTCATGCAACTAAAGCTATCCAAGGTCTTTGGGAAATAAGTTAGGACAAACTCAGTGAAAAGTTACAGGTCAAATGTCACATAAACAGGTAGCAGAATATACACTTTTGCATCAAAGTAACTGCAAACCTCAGCTTCCTTCTACATAAGAAAGTTACAACCAGGGAACCTCAGGGCAACAGATTATCCATCAAACTTCCCTCTTCATGACTTCAGCCCCCCTCAAGTTAGTACTGCTGCTGGTGCCATGGTACCGAAAGAGCTGAGTGAAGTAGTATACTCTAAATCATTTTTACATGAATGTAGTTCTTCTTACAGCATCCATCAAAAACACTTATGCACAAAGTAGCACTTTCCCCTGCTCAAGCACAAAGGCAAGAAAAAACTGCTTCAAATACCTTAAAGACAGGATAAAAATACAACCCTTTGTTTAAGGGCCCACCAAAATTACAGCTGTATGAAATACAGGTCAAAATCCCCAGGTTGAACTCACTCATCTCCTCTATGATCTTTTTGTCTCACACATGCATACCGGCACACACCCCCGCCATGTCTAGGTTCTGGTGCCACTGTGTGTATGCTTAAATTGATGCCCTTGGACCACTGCATTCAAGATCACAATATGATCAGCTTGTCATTAAAATGCCATACTGAATATATGCATGCACTGAAAACCCATGAACTGATATTGCAATAAATCTACAGAAAACCTTAAATTTTATGGGGAGCCTTCAAGGACAAAAACCCAAATGGTTTTAATTTTCCTCTAAGTGATAGCCACAATTAATACCAGATTTGGCAGGGAGCAGGCATTACATGCCCATCGGGCTTATACAGACATGAAAAAGAGTTTATATTTGACATTTGCTTTAAAAACATAGTGAAAAGCTTTTGCTCTTTCAAGGCCAAAACTTGCATTAATTTCGAGAGTCTATGACTTTAAAAAAGTATTCGTTGGCTCTGATTGCTTGGATAACTGACCAAAAAAAAAAAAAAAGCATTAGGAGCAGGCTCTTCATTAGTGTTGACAGAGAACTGAGAGCAACAGAAACACGATGCTGAACAGCACATTCTCTCTTTGTCCCCCTGTTTTTTATAAACAAGTGGCTTATGACATCAAGCTCTGATTCATCACTGGCAGCTTTTCATTAACAGAAAGGAAACAATATGTAATATTTCCACATTTTGCCATGGTTCACTCCACTTGTTTTGTCCCTGAACGTCACATACAACTATCTGCCTGGTGCCCTGGTGGAACAGTCAAACCATATGACAAGTATTGGTAACAGTGAAGATCCATAAGCAGCAGTCTGTTTTCCATCAGTTGTGTTCCACATTCCTGCCAGACATGGAATAGAGGGCTAATGCCTCCACAGTGCTAAATACATTTGAGGTAGGTTAGAGCTGAGAAGGTTTGTAGATGACAATCTTCTCAGGGCGGAACATACCAAAGAGCCAAAGCCAACTAGCTGTGAGAACTGGAATTATCACTTTAATACATTGATATTAATTGTCCCACAGTCAGTCATGATCAACCTTCATCCCAAAATCCATATGGGAACCAAAAAGATACATCTTGCTCTATATATGACAGCTCCTGAAAAAAATTACTGACTCCAGTCTGTGTGTAAGGCAGCATATCTAACAGCATAATTGAACTCTTAAATATCATGACCTAAGGAAAGGAGCAGCTCTGTGGTATGCCCTAGATCCACCATCATCATGATTTAATGCTTAATGTTGCATTATTTAAAATTAATACACCACCAGTTTAACCATGTGTTAAAATACATTCTGGGGTTCACAAGTAACTTGAGATATGAATAACAACCAGTGTAAATACATTCATGTTGCAGTAGCTGACCAACCAGAAGTGCAGACTGAGACACTGTATAGGGATGTAACCCTGTTCCCCCTCTCTCCTTATTGGCTGAAGTTTATGTAACCACGCCCCCTCGAGCCCCTTTTTACATCGGTCCCCAGAGGCCATGCTTCCTCTTGGCACCGGGATTCCACCAAATAAAGACCTTTTGGACTTCCCTGGCCTAGGGCCTCCTCTCTTCTCTAGTGGCGCGTGGATCCATCAGCATTCGTGGGTTCGGCTGGGCGCTAGACAGCACAGGCGAGGATTGGTAAGCAGGCAGCGCTGCCGTGCACGAGAATTTTCTCTGTGAGAGAGTTTCCTCAAACAAGCCACTGCCAGCTCACTTGCCGACCACGTGCCGCACTAAACACATTCATACATGTACTCTCACATATAGATTATGTGCTGCATTTTGTGAAAACATATGCATTAATTTTTTTCAAAACATAAACTCTTGCTACAGAAACTGCTTGCATTCATATACAGGCAGTAAAGGTACAATTAAAATTATTATTAGAACCTAAATGTCCGAGAAGTAACAGAGAAGTCCCAGCTTTGGTGACTTTGAAAGGGATTTAGGACATAAGTACCTTTTCTTAAAGACCACAGTGTTCAAGAGGGGTCTAGAAAACAGAAAGTTACCTCAAGATCACTTTTATATAACCGTCTCTCCTTATATTACGAGTTGGCTGAAGTTGGAATCCAGAAAAGTGGGATCAAATAAGTGTTAACCCTTCCTCACAAAGGGGATCCATGACCGGCTGTATGAGCGTCAATGGGAAGATCTACAGACTGAGTACAGCAGCATGACAAATAAGTGGATTAACAGCAGCATTCTCAGGGAGCAAGTCATGCTCAAAGCTGGTCATCACACAGGATTTGGGAATGAACTCTGCTTTCAAAAGCCAATTCAGACATACCAGACAACCACGTCCTGATCATCATGATGCAAGGTGGTCATCCTTGTCATAGCAGACTCCTGAGGTCTGAAGGAGTCCTTAGAATAAAATGTACTTGTTGGCTAAAGAATAAGTAGAAATCTCAAAGACTTTGAGATAAACTTCACTTTATCACCCTAAAGACTTCTTTGCTTAGTTTTATGTATATGCTAGAAAATGAAACAGGCCAGGAATGAATGAGGCTGCCTATTCATTTCAGTTAGCTAATTTTAGTTAGCTCTGGCTTTATCCAATTTTTTCTCCCCAGATTTTAAACAGTTCTGATAAACCATAGTGGCACTTGACTCGCTAAAACATTTCACTTCTACATTATTTGGGATAACTGAAGAAAGGAAGATCCACAAGGAACAGGTATTTTGCTTTAATTGCAAAGGACTTCTAAGAATTAGGAAAAAAAAAAAATCCAGGAATCCTTTAGTGCAGAAAGCAATATTGACTGACAGTTCAAGCACAGATAAAGTGAACTAGCAAGGTCTGTTACAGGCAGTGCTAGCAAAATCATGTGATCTATATACACACATTAGGGGAAAAAGAAGGGCAGTAGGCAAGAAAGCTGGTTTTCTGAGCCTATCCGAGAGGGCATGACAAAGCAAAAGGAAATAACAAGTAGGCATTTCTTTGGTGGAAGACAGAACATAATAGTGAGTGTTGTTATGTTTGGGGAGAAAGGAGAGATTTATCATGACCAGCATCATACGTAGGCCACTAGGGGATTAAACACTCCTAAATTTAATTCATCTTAAGTCATCTTTAAAATTCTTTTTCAGTTTCTAGAGGTGTCAAGATCTCATGAGCCTGTAAGTGTTTTATTGTATGTTGTGGGTTTAAAACTTGGTTAGATGGACAGGTTGGTGAACCAATGAGAAAGCTAGTAACGCCTCTGCGATGCGCATATTTGCCAAACCCAGAGCAGGACTTTGAGTTCTCACTTCCTGCATGCCTGAGGGGAGGAGCAGGCCACCTCGGGCCCGGGCCTCCCCAGCACGGGGGCCCAAGTCCCAGGGGAACGATCCTAGAAGCTGCAGGCAGCCAAAGAAACAACCGTGGGCTGCCCTGCAGCTGACACCCTCACGATCGGCATCTAAGAACCCCCCAGCTCCGTCTTGGAGCGGGGCCC
>VZTA01013011.1:0-24356 GCA_013398855.1 Mohoua ochrocephala
CATGAGGTTTAACAAGACCAAGGACCTGCGTTGGGGCAACCCCCAGTATCAAGACATGGTGGGGGATAAACAGATCAAGCCTGCCCAGAAGGGTGCGAGGGTGGATGAGAGGCTGGACATGAGCTGGTCATGTGCACTCACAGCCCAGGAAGCCAACTGTGTCGCAGGCTGCATCCAAAGAAGCATGGGCAGCAGGTGAGGGACGGGATTCTTCCCCTCTGCTCTGCTCTGGTGAGACCCCACCTGCAGTGCTGCATCCATTTCTGGGGTCCTTAGCACAAGAAAGACATGGACCTGTTGGAATAAGTCCAGAGGAGGGACACCAAGATGATCAGAGGACGGAGCACCTCTGCTTTGAGGAAGGGCTGAGAGAACTGGGATTGTTCAGCTTGGAAAAGAGAAGGCTTTGGGGTGACCTAATTGTGGCCTTCCAAGCACCTGAAGAGAGCCTACAAGAAAGACAGAGAGGGACTTCCTACAAGAGCATGTAGTGACAGAACAAGGGGGAATGGATTCAAACTAAAAGAGAGTGGGTTTAGATGAGATACTAGAAGGAAGTTCTTTGCTGTGAGGGTGGGAAGGCACTGGAACAGGTTGCCCAGGGAGGCTGTGGATGCTCCATCCCTGAAGGTGTTCAAGGCCAGACTGGATGGAACTCTTGACCAAACTTGTCTAGTGAAAGGTGTAGGAATTAGGGTGGTTGGAAGGTCCCTTATTATTCCTGGATTAGGACATAACATATTTGTCTGAAATAATGCAGTCAGTGGTCTTAAAAATGTTCAATAATTGATGCATCTGTCTCCTTCCTTTCCTTATTTCCTTCTCCCTCTCTCAAATGCTATTTTAGCTAGGAAAAAAGTGTGCTTAAAGAAAGAAATGCACCCCCTCCAAGAAACGTACTGGTTTGAATGATTATGTAGAGAGAAATAATTCACTAGCTCAGAAAAACCTACCTAAGGGAAACAAAAAAAAAAAAAAAANTTCCCTTGGGTTTGCAAAGCTTTCATGTATTCAAATTTTAGTTGCTGACTAAAGAACAGTAAAGGAGAGAAGATGTAGACAGTGACTCTGTGATTCTATTTTTTTTTAATGACTGAAGGGCAGAATAATGAGTTTGAATTCATTTTATGGAGTTGTTTTGCCTTTTATTTACATAACTGGAAGAAAGGAAAATAATTTGGGCAGTGACTAACAATAAATTTTGCAAATTGATGTAGATCTAGTTCTTCTAGCATGCAGCCAGGTAAAGAGAATGCTACAAGTTTAAAAAAAAAGTGTGCATTGCTCTTCTCGTAGCAATTGGTTAATGGTGTCATTGGCAGTTTAACTTCCTTTTCAGAACATGAAGTTCTTAAGAGAACAAGAACATTCTCTTACAGGTCCGTAAAGTGCTTTATTCAAATAGGATGTATTTTTTAATAGCAAGCAAAAAAGCATTAAAGATTCAACTACTCCTATAATTAGATGCCTGTAAGGACAGATTAATTCATGGTACCAAGGAGAGGTGGCCTGAATCTTACATCTTTTAGTCTTAATCTATTTACCTTATTCCACAAAGCTAGAAGGATTCTAGAAAATAACTTTGAAATGTAAGTTTAGATACATACAAGTACATTAATAAACATTTCTTCTATAATTCATAGTGTGTTTTTAATTCATAAATATACTCATCAAGTCATGTGTGCACACCGACCCACCCACCAACCCTTCCATGGGTACAGTAGAGAGAGTGCAAGTAGTGTAATAACCAAGATTTCAACCAATCATAGGCTGAGTGGTAAGATTGTTATCTCTCAAAAATCACCTTTTAAAGTGGGATTGGAACTATTTTACAGGATAAGCTTATCATAGTGATGCCAGAGGAAAAAGCCCAACCAAACAGACACCACAGTAGAAAATGGTCTTGCAAGGCTGTAACTTCAATCAACATCTGTTACAGGAGCACTTGAAGGCTTTTCTCCAGTCCTAATTACTTTTACTGACACAATTATTTGTTTTATCAGGTGAAATAATCGTAACAAACCTTTAACCTGTGAAAACATCACTATGCCGTGCTTTGGTACTATTAGAAATGCCTGCCTTTCTGGTTTTGTGTGCTTGGACCTTCCATGTTGCCTGCCTTCCCTATCAGTAAGAGGTCTTGGATTCACTTCAAAATTAAAATAGTTCCTTCAGTATTTCACTGAGGTAAAACTCAAAAACTCATCACCAAAAGTTATGTGATGTGTGCCCTTTTGCTCTGCCTCTTTTTTCTGCAAGCGTAGCTGAAATCAATAGAACTAAGCTTAAAAACTCATGATATGCTATTTATCCAAGGCTAGGAGCACGTTGCTATGAGTGTGTATATTGACATATGTGCTGATAGTTCACCTCCATGGCAAATATATTTCTTATTTCCCACTGTAGGATTTAGTTATACTTAGATATACTTGCATACTGGAGATTTATTTTGCTGCTGGTAATACCAAAACAAAATACAAAAGAGCTGTCCCCACCACAGTCTGTGAAATGTATTTGACAAGATATTCTTACATGTGGCCATAAGCAGAATTAGACTTTCCAGAAGTATTGTGAAGTCCATAGAAAAGAGGATGCTTGGTGTTTGATTTTCTTCTGATCTTTTTTTCTCAAGTATTTAAAAAGGGAAAGAGGGGTAGGGAGAGGAAAACCAAAAGGAAAACCCAAAAGAACATCAAAAAAACCCCACAGTATGATGGGTTTGAGAAATAATCATCTTCTGTGCTTTGTTGTTTAGTTTTTTCAGGGAATTTCACTGTTTTCAGCTGTGAGAGTTGGAAGCCTTAAGAAGAGTCTTGAGCAGGTTCTGCTTGGGATCTGTTAGTCAGGAAGTCACAGATTCAACCTGCCACAGTAACAGGCTTGTCGGCAGCTGCACAAAAAAGGGGTGAGTGTTGGGGAGCATCGTGCACGTGGGAGTAGTATAGAGAAGACAAGAAAAAAGTCAAAACAAAAAAAATCCATCTCTGCAATGTAAAAAGAACATCTCAGTTTTCTGGTCTGATATTATTACTGTTCAAAGACGCATTTAAAAGATGGCAAAGTATGGACAGCATCTCTTTTCATATTCATTCTGCATGTTTGAAGAACCTACTTTACTCTTTTCTCATGTTGATCTGCAGAAGAACTGCAAGGTGATTCACGCTGTCAGTTCTCATTACAAATGTACATCAGAAGCAGCTCCTTTGTCATTGTCAAGGTGGGTTTTAGGCATACCCTTCTTCTCTTGTAGTTGGGAAAATCTGCTTTAAATTGGCTGATCTCCTAGCATGCACCTCTCCCAATTAAAGGATGGCTCAGCTGGCAGGATGCTGCCATCCAGCACCCAGGGCCTGCCAGATTGTTTCTGCTTTCCCCCAGCCTTGAGCTGAGGAGGAGGAGAGAGTGCCTGTGAAAGCAGCCGTAGGTTTAAGATCGCGGTGTGGAACGCAGCTTGTGACTGATGTTGCAATGAAATGTATTAAAAAGTCAATCCTGGTAATTTGTAGTGCCAGTTTTCTCCTGTCACCTCTGATTGCATTGCTAGGCAAAAATCCCTTGTGTCATCTTGAGAAGAAAAATTAAAAACAAAATAATAGATTATTGGAGAGGGAATAAAAAAACAGCTTTCCTCTCCACCTAATCTGTCTCTTTTAATTAAAAATATGTTTAATATAAACAAAGGGAAGCAAACATTCTCTCCCTACTATTGTTCTAGCTGCCAAGGTTGAACAGCTCTAATCCACAATATCTGTAATATCACATTAATTTATGACTCACATTTCTTGGTTTTCTCCTTTCTTGCAGCCTTATTAATTATAGGTTGATCTAAAGGAGCAAGGAATATTCTCAAATAATGGAAAGGAATATCTTTTTGTGTTAATTAGGCAAAGGATGTGAAATTGCCATTGTGAGAAACAAAGCCCGCTCCTCTTTTTGGGGTTTTATAAATTTAATAAGGGACAATAGGGGACAAAGGTCACTTAGAGCAAAACCCACAGCGCTGGGTGCGTGGCTCATAACCAGAGGCACACACACTTGTGCAAATTTCCTGTTTATATGCTTTTACATTATGCATATTAATAAACTACAATGCATATGCATAGTTTTTTCTGAAGACCAATTTGCATTTCCTTAGAAGGGATTAACATAGTTCTTTCCCCGATTCACCTTTTTAGAGCATGTGATTGTGAGGGTCTTCAGGGGTCTTCTTTGATGAAGGCTCAAGGTCTTCCTCGCATCTGAACTTTTCAACTTTGGAGCATGCGTAGTTATTTTGTTCTTAGGTCTTTCTGGATCCAACCAGTTTAAATTCTTTATTTTGTGGCTAATTGGCTTTATAGTTGCCAACTTCTCATTAGTACATCCTGCCGCTTCCCCGTATAGCTATACTTGTCTATTTTTGAGATTATTCACCTGGTGAGTTTACATTTATTTAAGCATTAAGCGATTAGTTAACCATATACTAGCTATTATATAGGTATTGAGAGTTACGATTCAGGTTATATAGGTATAGAAAGTTATGATTCAGGTTATATTGGTATCTTATAACTCAAGCTATATAAGTATCTTGTAACCCTAACTCCGGTTATAATGTTAGCTAGTTAATATCTGCATAGCAAAGTAATTCTTAACATATTTGCACATAATATTTTTTAACATATCCTGATACATAATATTTTTTACATTTTACTACCCACAAAAGCCAATGTTATCATAGCTGTTTATCACAGCCATGTATTGCATTTATCAACAAGGAAGAAACCACGCAGTTGAAGATTAAACAGGCTGAGTTGTAATTAAGGTGCTCTTCCCTTTTTGATACAGCAACTTTAGTTTTATGGTAGTTAAAGTACTTGGAATTTGTTCTTTCTAATCTCCAAAATAGTGTGTTAGGAAGGTTGAGGCTATCTTGGTTTATATGGGATTTATACAACATTAATAATGCAGTTTTATCTTGTCAGCCCTTCAGAGTCTATACTGCTTGGGGCTGAATGTGAAATGTTTTTAAAGGGAATTTGTGACAACTAAAATAACAGCTCATCTTGATTATACATTGTGAAATAAGCATTACATCTGTTACATTCATCCCTGTTTTCCTTGAGCTCTGGATATAAAA
Organism: Mohoua ochrocephala; assembly: GCA_013398855.1. NCBI lineage: Eukaryota > Metazoa > Chordata > Aves > Passeriformes > Acanthizidae > Mohoua > Mohoua ochrocephala. The sequence goes on from VZTA01013011.1 coordinate 5,117, forward strand.
ATATCTGTATTTTTATAGTACAAATGTTAACAAAAGGACAACAGGACATTATCAGAAAGGACAGGCACAGCTGTGTAGATACATATATAATCTATAAAACTTCCCAATGCACATATCAAACTGATCACAACAAATTAATATCTTGGCAAAACTGATGCCATGTTGATTTTTGCCTTTTTTATTTTATATGTTCTCTGTAGTCTTTACACATGTGTTTGTAGCTCTGTAGTCTATTATTGTGACTTAACTTCAGTATTTTCCTAGGCAGAAAGACAAAACAAATTCCAGGACCACTATGCTATCTTGGTTCTCCTTAGAAACCAAGGTTGAGACCAGCTCTTTGAGACATATTTTTTATAAACAGGGTTTAGTCTTCATTTGAGAGGGGAGGATTTAGAAGGTGCTAGAGCTGGGGGGCATGACTTCGCCAGCTGTGCTTCTGACTGGGGGCTCGTCAGATATACAAACTTGTGAAATCTGTAAAATTGTATACGCGTTATGCGGGGTGTGCATCTTCAGTCTTTTCCACCTGACGAGTTGTGCACCTAAGGATCCTTATATATTGGTAACCCCTTTTTATCACACAAACTGTGTCTGGCTTGTGATTCTAGGACCAGAGAAAAAGGCATCAAGACTGACTGGCCAACAGCCCTGGCAGGGTGAGGAATTGTGAAATTTGAAGGAACAGAGAAGCTACAACGGATTATCTTTTTAGCATCCTCTGTTATCACTGACAAAAGATCATAATCAGATGCTTCAAAGAATATGGCAACAGATTTTTAGTATTTGTGGAAATTCCTACATTTTTAGTTGATTTTCTGGTACCAGTTGTCAGAGATTTGCTTGAATATTGAAATAAGATTTAATACTATTTCCAAAGCTTTTGGTTGCCTAATATCAACAGAAATTTTATTTTGAACTAAATTCATAGGAAAATAAAGGATTTTATATTATAACAATGAGCATTTTGATGGTTTTTAGCAGTTTAATTGAATGCAAAATAGTATCTGTGACTACCAGAATAAATCTGATTCAGTTACACTAAATATTTTTACCTCACAGACTGTCCATAAATTTTAAATGTATTCAGTTTATTTCTTTAAAATTTTAATTGCCTATGTTTCAGTTGCATTAAAAATTTCTTCTCCTGTCTTATGACGTAAGTAGTACAAAGCTGTTTCCTTTGACCTTACTTTTATTACTTGGCAATTTCTTAAGGTTTAAAAAAAAAAAAAGGAAAGTGAAGAAATTAGAGGGTTTTTTTAATATTCTAACTTTTTAGCTAAAGTATTTAAAAATATGGAAGTATTTATTTTTCTTAATTTTTTTAAAGTCTTTTTAGGCAAGATAATTATTCCATTTCTAGGTATGTAGCTGCTTCTTGAGAAGTGTGCTTTTTTTTCTCTTATCTGCCGAATAAAATTTTGGTCCTGCTGGCCCATTTAAGTCAAAATTTTTGGCAGAGTTAAGGACTCAGATGTTCAAAGCTTCTGTGAATGTTAGGAAAATAATCAACTGATACAGGAGAGTTAATCTAAAACTGTTCAGTGGTCCTTGATGTACCTTTTCCCCCACAAACCTCTTCAGGATTCTTCTTACCATCTTGATGGCTCCTGCCATCTTGACCTTAATCATTCTGTCACCTTTTCACAATCTCTCTGGTAATGTAAACATGGACATTAAGCAGTTTGCTGTAGGATGGTGTACAGATCAGAATTCATAAATGTGGTAGAGTCTTAGAGAAAGGACTTCAGAGAATGTCCTATCAGTATTCTTGATGCACCCTCTGAAGCTTTGGTACAAGCACCTGTCAAAGGCAGGAGTACAGGTTACTGCACCAACAGTGGCTTTTCATGTAATCTTGATGTGTTTCAGGGATCATATTTTGGATTATTTTACCTGGTCCTATGGAGTGAATTCCCATCAGCAGTAGGTGCCTCCTTTGGAGAAATACCATGATTTAATTACATTTAAAACAAATCCAGCTGTTGTCTTAGGAGCTGACTCTGCTATGTAAACTATGCAGCGTGAGGGCAGGTGATTCAGAGATTCACATTAACAGTATGGTCCTCATGTGAACTCAAATGCTGATGTAGATGTACCTAATGAGACATATCAGTAACCTCTCTCAGTGGGAGGCTTCCTGTTCTCCCACATAGTAATAGAGGACAAAAGTGTAAATGTTGAACTTTAAATCAGACTTTTGAAAACTCTCTGGCAGTTTACAATCTAAGGATCTTTTCTCCATCCAGTTAAGCAAATCTTTCTGTTTAATGACAGAGTTAAACTGTGAGTGTTCCATCAGGTTATGATTTTAAGATTTGCATCTACAAGTAAGAAATATTTGTGGTGATTAAAAAAGAAGCACATTTATGTCTTTGACTTGTCTTTGTCAGGAAGTGACATGACTTTATGCATAGGTTCAATCCTATCAAAGTTGGCATATCATCAACATTACAATAACCTGCTTTATATCTGTAAAGAGATTTGAAATAACATTTCCTATATTGAAATGTAATGAACTGGTGTTTAACAAGAGCTATTTTGAATTCAAATGCTGTGTTTAAGGATAATATAAAAGAAGAATTTGAATTGTATGAAAACCCCTGTGCAAAATTTGAGGGCTGAATGCATAACATTTTTATATTCTGCAAATTCTTCATGCAGTTACATGAAGGTTTAGTCTGTAGTAAAATTATTAGCAGAGCTCTACTCCATATGGCCTTCTGGATGAACTTTTATTTGCCAAATGTGCTTAGTGAAAATGATTTCGCAACCTTACACAAGGGAAAAGGTGAGGACAGGTAGTATTAAGTAATTTTAGTTGAACCCTCATTTTACAACATCTAAACTAATACTACTTTCATAACATTGTGAAGGTTTGGGGAAAAGTGATTTTTTGTTTTAAGTATGAAACTATTTCCTCTTAACTTACACATTTTAAAAAGCAACATGCAGTTTAACTGTAAAATTCTGTGTTGTTCAGACTGCCTTCAAAACTGAACAGACAAGTCTCTTGATCTGATGAACAGTGATGCAGAAAAAGTAGTCTGACCTGAGTAATAAAGGAATGATACAGCTTCAAGTCTTATTCAATAGAGATTTCCACTGAAACAGCCTCAGCTGCTTCCATGAGAATCTGAAATAAATAACCTGCCTCTTGTTGCTGCTGAGTAGCATACAAAGTAAAGATTCAGGTAAGTCTGGTATTCTAACTTCAGATTCACATAGCTGAAGTGGGACAATACCCACTGTAGTAAGTCGTATCCCCCATGCATGAAAGTGGGTAAGAATTATACAACTGAAAATAAGTCAGAGACACAGAAGATATCACAGCTGAGAAACCTGACCCAAAACACAACGGACCGATTTTGATATGATTGATCATGATCATAAATAACGTCATTGAATTAAATTACTCCTCAGAGCAGTTCCAAACATATTCTGCATGCCTTCACAAACACTGCGGGTAAACTCACATTAAACCTGTGTAAAGTCCTTAGAAAACGTGTATTTTCAAGCCAAGTGGGGATTGGTGGCTGTCTTGGCCACATCGACCACAAATAAATTGAGTTTAAAATCTCTGACCAGAGGAAAAGTGACAGCAAAACCTCAGCTCTGGGCATGAGGAGAGGACACCTCAGGCTGCTTAGGGAAATAGTAAGTAAGGTCCCCTAGGAAAATGTTTTTACAGGTGCTGGGGTGCATCAGTGCTGGTCACTTTTGAAACATCACCTCCTAAGGGCCCGGAAGCAGACAATTCCCAAATGTCAGACATCAAGCAGGTGAGGCAGAAGGCATCTTCTCTGGGAAAGAGGATGGAACAGGAAGCTGTGTGCCCAGTGGAAGCAAGGTCAGGAGACAGGAGAAGAATACAGAGATGCTGCTTGTCACTGTAGGGAGAAATTTGGTGCGGCCACAGCTCAACTGGAGATGAAGGTGGCCAGGAATGTGGGGCACAATAAAAAGAGTATTTTCAACTATCTTAATGGCAAAAGGCTGTGTAGTAATAACATCAGCCCCTTCCAGGATGTAGATGGTCACCTCACAAATAGGAAGAGAGACAAGGCAGAGGTGTTTAATGCATTCTTTGTCTCCATCTTCAACATCTTCATCCCACCCTTCCCCATGGAAAACATGGATTGTCCCATGGGACACTGCGAAGTCCTTGAGGAGGGCAAGGCCTGCTCAGTAACAACCAAAACACCCATGTGTGATCCAAAGCATTCCCATCCTGAATCCAAACCCAGCACTGTGCCAGCTCCTGGAAAGAAAGGAACATTATCCCAGTCAAAATCCACACCAGTGGCAACACTCAGACAGCTCTTTGGGAAAATCCTAGTTTATTTAACACCTTCTGCTCCTCAGAAGATCTGACCTGCTACTGTAAAGGCCTTCCTGGTACTCAGTGGCTGTCTCAGGAGAGCTTCCTGGGGATGGAATAACCTCCTTTTTTTCTCGGGGATATCTCTGCCACCAAGCACGGGACGTTTCCAGTTGGCACAGCATCCTGGGAGCTGTGGAGTGAAATCTGGTGGCTCCAGGACACTTGCTGCTCTGCCATGTGCACCTGGGAATGCTTCCCTTGATCGAGCTGGGCTCCCATTTTTACTTCTGGGCTTTTCCTGGCCTCATGAATGCTCAGGGATGCACCAGTTTTGTTGATATCCTTGGCTCCAAGGGAGCAGGGAGACCTGTCCATGGAGTCTTTTCTGTCCACAGTCTGGCAGGTCTCACTGAGCCTCTGGGAGGGATGGAGACTTTCAGGAGTGAGGCTCTCAGAGGGATTGAGGCACTTGGAGGGAAGGAAGGATCTTGGAAGACGAAGGATCTTGGAAGACTAAGGATCTCAGAGGGAATGGAGGCTCTGGGAAGGTGCTGGTTTTCAGAGGGATGCATGTTCTCAGAGATGGGGAGACTCTCAGAGGGAGGGAGGGAGGCAGGCTGTTGGAAGGAGGAAGACTGTCCAAAGGAATGAGGTTCTCGGAGGGCGGGAGGCTGTCAGAGGGAGTAGAGGCTTCTGGGAGGATGGAGGATCTCTTGATGGCCTGAGGTTTTTGCATGGATGGAGGATCTCTGATGGAATGACATCCTTGAAAGAGTGGAGGCTCTCCCAGGGATGAAGATTCTTGGTCACAGCAGCCTCTTGGAGGGGGATGCTGCAATAAAGAATGATTGCTTTCTAACACTTCAAATTGTGTTAGAAAGTTTGTACTCTAGCTAATTTTGGTATCACAGGTATCACACTTCTGCTTAAGAAGTGTCAGAAAATGGATATAGAGGATATTGGGGGAAAGATTATGCATTTGGAGGAGGCATAAAAGAGGACTGAGGAAAAAGGATACTCACAATATGCATAGGAAAGCAATGAAGAGATTTCTTAACCCCAGTGACTGTCTAACAATTTCCACTGACTGCCATGTGCTATTTCCTCTGCCCATGGGATGAAAACTCACATTTAAATTTAGTGGGAATCTAAACTATCATATGGGCACCTTTTGGCTTTTCCCATGAATGCACAGCACTTAAAATGATGTTTCCCCTACAGGGCCCCCAGCACTTCCCAGAGATAGATGTCAAAGCAAGGCAGCGGCTTAACCTCCACCTCCTTGTTCGGTCTCATTAAAATAGTGCAAACTGAGAATATGAAGGGAAGGTAAGGAGAAGTGTCTCTTTTTCAAAGAATATATCATGAATGGACAAAATACTCAGATGTGACCAGAACAAGATAGTATAGACAAACCTTGGAAGCAGATTTATGCAGATTCCAGTACACCCTTTCCTTGTATTTCAATGAAAGAGATGAAAAAACCACCCACCCCACTGCTATAGGTTTGGTGCCTGAAGTTTTCATCAGGTCTCATAGAGCAGAAAATGCTTAAACCCAGGAAATACGTAGCAGAGCTGGAGGCTCTTCAGGCAAAATTTTTGTGGAACACACACTGACTACAGGAGATGTGGCACTTCACGCTATGTATTGAACTCTACTTTGCAGCACTGTCCAGTGCATTTTGCTCGTATATGCTTCCTCTGGAAAACAGCTTATAGAATTACTCATAAATTTATTCAGTCAAATAGGTTCAGTCCTCACCTACTAGAGTCTGGCCTACAATCTTTAAAAAGCATTGGTCAGAAGCTGAAGATCTTTTAATTCAAGCTTTATTTAAAGAAAATTGTAAAACTCGCCAAAAAAAAAAAAAAGATAGATTATAAAAATAAGCTATATTATAAACCTAACCATGTAAATCCATTCTCATGCAGCCCACCCTTGACAAAATCTCCTGACATCCAACTGCTTCTAAGAGAGGACCACGAAGCGGTCAAGTCAATTGTCGTGGGAAGAGCATTTGTCTCAAAGTCATACTTTAAAAAGATGATGAATGTCAATGTTGAGAAATATATTTAGTGTAGGTAGCTCTAGTGTGCTAGAGCAGGTAGTGCTCGGGTGTGCAGCTGCAGGACAAGCTGCAGATTGAGCTCTTGGTGTTAGGAGCCTGAGACAAGAGACTGTGAACTGGTGCTGACATAACAAAGGGCCTGGAGACCCGTTGGTCCTGGCAGGTGACCAGACACTCAGAGACAAGGCAGGAGCTGATGGCCCCAAACTTTGGTGTTCTTAGACAGTGAGTGTAGAAAACCCCCAGGGTCAGGAGGCAGCCATCTTAAGCTCTTGTTACTGCATAAGATTAAGTTATTTTAAGGATAGAGACCTCAGAGACTGTGCTAGAGGAAGCTTGGTGCTGAGCCAGTAGGGAAACCTTGTCTGATTGTGTGAGTGAAGAGTGTGTAGAGAATCAAGCGGGGCACCCATCGGCTGGCTGGAGTCTCCTGCTGTAAAAGATTCTCGGTCCCAGCTCAGGTAGTGCGGATATGATTGCCTGATTGGCTCCTGGATGCTTTGACAGGGAAGTTTCCTTAGGTCAACTATGTTAACTGGGCATGAGGGAATTGCAGTTGGCTGATTTTGAGACAAAGAGAAATATAGGTCAAGGGCAGTGGGACAGGCACATGCAGTTCCACATTCCCATCTGCAGCCCGAGGGACCCAGAGCTGCTGACAGGGTAGCTGGTAATGCCCAGGTTTTGGGGCACGTCTGCCAGCACAGCTTCTCAGATGAGGTGCTGAGGGGCACTGTGAAACTGGCAGGTGCATATGAATAAGGTGCATTTTTATAAGAGCCTAGTGTTTGATTATCTTTTGCATTCCTGATATGGATTGCAAATGTTTAGTTCCCTGGTTGCTGGTTAATTATGTAATTCATAAACTGCTTCAGTATTGGTTTAGCTTCAACTGCAGGAACTGTAGGCACACCAGTCTTTCATGTTTGCATTACAAGACAACAAAATTTGTTTTGCATACTTGTATGAGGTATCATTCACAAGTATCACCAAACATGCTAAGGTGGACAATAGGAGCACTTCTGAATTACAGTTTCTTTTTGCTGCTGCTATGGAACTAATTCAGAGGTTGAAAGAAGGAAAAAAAGAAAAAAGGAGTTGATATCAATTTAAAAAATAACACTCTCATCTCACATCCTAACTGAGAATTAGAACATCAGCCTGGTTGGACCTTCCAAGCTTACCCTTTCTTTGATCAGATAAAGAGCATTCAAATTCAGCAAAACATTGTCCAGAAATTTTTTTTAATAGAAAATATTGTCTGTATTTGATAACACAATTCTTTGGTAAAGATGAGAAGAAAACGTGCAGTAAATGGGAAGATTGAATTACTGTCTTTCAAAATCTGCTGGCTCTAATAATAATTTTATAGAATACCACTCTCCGTTTATGAATGAAAGGGACTTGCTTTCTGACATTTGCCCATGGAACCTTGGGCCTAGCAGGAGGTAAAATCTGCAACACTACATGCCTGATACTTAGGAAAATCTTAAATCAAACATTTCAAATATTTTCTCTGCTTTTGTTGGAAAGTAAATTGGTTTTGTATTTATTGTGGTTTAACCTCAGCCCACAACCAAGCACCTTGTAGCTGCTCACTCACTCCCCCCCACCAGCTAGATCGGGGAGAGAACCGGAAGGTTAAAAGTAAAAACTCATAGGTTGAGATAAAGACAGTGTAACAGGTGGAGCAAAAGCTGCACACACAGGCAAAGCAAAACAGGGATTTACTGCTTCCAATGAGCAGGCAGGTGTTTAGCCATTCCTATGAGATCAGGGCCCCATCACACATAAAGGTTACTTGGGAAGACAAACACCACTACTCCAAACATTCCCCCTTCCTCCTTCTTCCCTTCACTTTATATACTGAGCATGTCATATGGTCTAGAATATCCCTTTGGTCAGTTGAGGTCACCTGTCCCAGCTGTGTCACCTCCAAACCTCCCATGCACTCCCAAACTTCCTTGCCAGTGTGGCAGTACAAATAGTAGCAAAGGCCTTGGCTCTCTAAGCCCTGCTCCGTGTACTAGTTTGAAAGCAAACCAGTGGGAGATTCCAAGTCAGAACTACAATTTAATAGGAAAATTAAAATAAAGGCAATAATACAGAAACGCTGGCTTAAACTGTATATGACCTCACACCCTGTTGGTCAGGGTGGTGGTAGCAGTCCGATTAAATAGTGGCTGCAGTCCTGTTGGAGTGATGGTTTTGTCAAAGCAATGATCCTGTAGAAGGGTCTGGTCTTTCTCTGATGCTCCAGTGGTGGTTACAAAGCTCTTGTCCTCCGGGAATCCAGTGGATAGGGCTGCTCATGGCATTCCAAGCCTCCGACTATATACAGGTAGGAATGTTGGGGAGCGAGCATCTCACAATGGGATAATGTAATTTTATGAGTCATGCAATGAGAGCTTGATGGCCCATTAGCAGAGGGAGTTAAAAGGGCTGACTCATGGAGAAGATAAAGGACACTGACCCACCTGTTTTAACAGCTTACGTAGATGGTAATAGAATACATACTTTTGGTTACATCTTATATTGTAACCTAAGACACTCTGCAATAACAAAATTATTTATATTATCAGCTCTGTGTTCAGCACAAATCCAAAACACAGCCTCACACCAGCCACTGTGAAAAAAATGAACTCGCCTATGCAAAACCAGCACAACATTTTAGCTGGGTAGCATAGGAGGTGAGGGACACGAGGAAGATTAACCTTCAGACAAAAAATGAGATCTCGCCCCTGTTTCTGGTGTTCAGTCAGGCCATCCTAGAGAAGGGGAGTCAGTGCAGACTCAGGCCTTCATGTCAAAGGTATTCATTATCAAAGCATTGATGGTGAATTTACTTAAATCATATTGGAGGGCACAGTGCAACAGTGAAGTTAACATCAGGGAAAAAGGGACTGTCATTAGAATGGAAAGAGTATACATGGAAATTTTATATATAGCATATATCTGTTAGAAAATCAACAGCATCTGCTTCATATAAGAAATAAAATGATGTTCATGCTATTTGTAGTGGATTTCCCCTTTTTAAAATTGGATGCTTGTGCATTGTGATGGAGGTTGAGAATTCCCAGGGTGTGACGCATTCCAGGGTATGCCTCTGAATTCCTCTTACCTACCCAACACTTACTCACTGAAAGGCAGGTTTTCAAATGTCTTTGGGGAAGTCCTGGAGCCAAATGATGCTCCAGCAACAACACAGTTAATGGGGAAAAAAATGTTTGTTATATTAGCTAACTGGATGCAATTTCATACAATCGTCTGCCTATCATACAAAAGGTTTATTTAGATGCAAAGACACATTGGCCTCCACTGATTAAAAAGTATACTTGCTTCATGTTGTTCCTATGTATGTGGTGAGAATTTCAGTGTGTTTTCCTTAGTACATCAGATAGCAACATTGGAATAAGTAACAAAAATGAGGAATTACACAAGTTGTGTATACAAAAGAGGCTGTATTTCTAATATAGTGAATATTAGCTACCGATGATGGACTGCAGAAGAACAGATGCCTTTAAATCAGCAGATGGTAACGCAAACAGCTGCTCACAAGAGCAAGCATCTAATTGCACCTACTGTACTCTTAATTTTACTCCTACCATGCTGAGCACATGCAGATTTCAGTGTGATATTCAAAAGGAGGTTTCAGCTGCTTTATATGTACTTCATAATCCTCGATATTTGCAAAAGCGAACTGAGTTATATTACTTTTGAATTCCAGAAAATAATACAGCTTATAGCTTCCCATGGAACATTAATGGGTTTTCATTAAATCTTAAACCTAAACTGCTTCTTGACCTTTCCTCAGTATCACACCTATTATTTTCCTCTCTGGATGATGCTCAAAATTAAAAATTGGTACACAACCTTATCTATTACTATTCCTGAAGATGACTTAATCATCCTTAAATCTAGTGTAAAGGCCTTACTTTTGCATAGAGCTGTTGACAGGATGCATAATGAAGGCCCCCAATATGAGGATAGGTCAGCTAACTGAGTGTCTTATCAACATGTATCCCACAGCAGAGTACTGTTCTCTGTGTGCTAAACAAACCACAAATTTTTCAGCTCCTGGAAAACACATTTTTATTCATTTTAGACCAAGTTTTTCTAAAGGAAATAGAAATCTTTTCCTTGACAAAGATGGACTTTTGACCGGTGCAAGCACCTGCCAATAGTGGCATAAAAGCTTAGAAAGGCCTTTCTGATATTTCTCTGTGATTTTGTGTTGAAGAGAACTGCTTTACATCTCAAACTAAGGTCTGTTGTTCACCATGTTCAATATAAGTATCCAATTTTGTTTTGTCTTCCTCCTCCATTATCACTTATCAAAGCTTAGCTGTTCACACTGCTGCTGAGGGAATGGATGGACACCCTCCTCCACAGCAGCCTGCGACCATGTTAGAGGTGACTGCACTTGGCTGCCCATCACCAGCGATCACCAGGCAGCTTTACCAGCCAAAAATGGTGTCAGCACCAGGGCCATGTCCCAGCTTCAAAACACAAAATGAGGATGTTCTCCATGTGACCGTGTGTACCTCTGCAATGTTAAGTAGTGTGTAATATATATGTATAATTGCATGCTCTCTAGTAAGTTGCCATTGAAAGTCTGAATATATGATCCAGCCTGCTTCACTGATGTCAAAAGGACACTCATAACGAACTCATCCTCTGTGTAAATGGACATTTAGGGTCTGAACAACAGAAAGATATCACAGATAAAAGATGTGTGTGATAAGAGCTATTTTTTCTGCTTTTCAAAATAGTTTTGCAGAGTCTTGGGCAGTTGCTTTTACCCTAAGATATTAAAGTTTGTATATCACTACAGTAAATTTTTGTCCTTGGGAATGGAAACTGCTAAGCAGGGAGAAAAGGTTACAGAATGGTTCTTCATGGTCAGGTTACTTTTTACAAGTCCCTGTTGTTTATTCTGCACCCAATATCAATTACTATAATCACAGTAGAGACTACATTAAATCCCTACAATCTACCAGAAAGTCTATAAACATGATAAAGCAGTGTCACTTTCAATTTATCACCTTTTTTATTTCTTTTTTCTCTCTCGTAGGTGACAGTGGTAATAAAATAAACCAGCTGATGTCATGTTTTGTCTGAACCCCAGTTGTTCTTACAGCATATTTATGTGTTTAAGAAGTCAGTAGTGTCATCAAAGGGATGGCTAACTTAAAACTAAGGCATTTCATGAGGGTGAAATAAAAGGATGTAAATTTTTATCTTAACTTTTGTGTTCTTACATCTTATTAACGATGCTTTTAACAGACTTTAAAAATATATGCTATTTTTCCAAGTTGTTGCATGTTGGTTTATGTCTGTTTATGTATGCACTTGGGTACATAAACTCATTAGCATAAAAGATTTTCATTGATGGTTTAGCTCTCCAATGCAACTATAATATATATACACCCTCATCTTATTTTTTCTTGATTTCTTTCACTGAAACCCTTATAATTTTACTGGGTTTGGGATTAGGCTCTGGAACTGCGGCTGTAACACCTGTTATTGATAAGTATCTGAACCATGTTCCTCATCCTACTTCTCTGACAGTACCGACACAGACTGAGAGGTTTCTGTTGGATAGAGCATGGTGCTAGCAATGCTAAGTTCGTGGGTTCAATCCCTGTAGTGGCCACTCATGTGTTGGACTCCATGATCCTTGTGGGTCCCTTCTAGCTCAGAATAGTCTGTGATTCTGTTTTTCAGAGGAAATACATATTGTTCTCTGATGTGATCTCACCCTGTCCAGAAGTATAATTTTCTGCATACGCTTCCTGAGGAAAGGTGTGCCTGTGATAGGAGGGATTAATTTTGCCCCGGTGAGAACGTCTGCATGCAGAAATGAAATAAGAGCAGAAGAAACTGCCTGCAGAGACCTGATTGCCTTGGAATAATCCCAAAAATGCTGAAGTCCGTGTTTCTGTATTTATTTTAGCATTATTTGTGTTTTATGTTTTTATCTGGCTGTGCTTAGCCTGGCACTATGCACACTGTAACTGATTCTATCTTATGTAATTGCCAGCTTTTACTAGGTTGGGTGTGAAAATTGTGTCCACAGGATGCTCAGTTGATTTAAGAAAAAATTTTCTGTGATGCTAGACATGAGCCAGCACAGACCTGAGAGATACTCTACGTACATGTCTGGGCCTTGCAGATATTACCCTGCAAGCTGTGCCAAAAAAGTGAATGTTAAAAAGAGCAAAGCCACCTCAGCCAGATTTCTGGGATGTAGTGATGCCATGATGATTTTTGCCTTTTTATATACCCCTTTTACACCCCTTTATATAGCTTTTTTATATCCTTAGTGCTTTTAGCCCACATACTTGTAACTCCCTCAGTCTGATACCTCATGTTCTGTTAAGCCAGGAGACCAAACATCCTGGAAGCCTCGCTTCTAAGGGTCAGAAAGCCCCAGACACCAAGGTCCTCTCTAGAACACATTCTGTAAACTAAGATAGGCCCATCCAGGGGGAAGATTCGTCAGAATGGGGGGATTCATTCAAGTCTCTCATTGGGGAATCTTTGACAGATATGCTAATTTGCAAGGCCTATAAGTAATATACACGATTTATCATGTGTGGGCATTCTGGTGTGCATTTCAGTGCACTCCACTTGGGCGATGTGGTGCACCAAGGATCCTAAATAAATACCAAGGTAAAAACCCCTTTAACCATGTCTGGCTCCTAATTTTAAGACCAGGAAAAAGGCAACAGTAGTATAAAATATATAAAAGGTTGGTAACAAACGAGTGCCCTTGGAGAGGGAATGTTTCTTTCTGTCATTTCTCCTACCACTGTTGGTAATTTTCATATTATACTCCACCTGCTGCTATGATGACATTAGTAAGTTTGTATTTAGGACTCGTTCTCCTGACTCAGAAAGCTCAGGTTTAATTGAGCTAATGCAAACAGTCAATAAGCAAAAAGCACAAGTTTTTATGAGCAGGTTATGAGACTGGTGAAGAGGTGGTGAAGTATGACCTCCTTCTGCTGTCAACACTGCTGGTCTTTGGCAAACACTTTTCTCTAGCATTTGGCAATCATCATCTAGACTTAGCTTGTAGTCACTGCATTGGAAACTGGAAGTAAGTCATTACAGTTTTAATTGGTTTCAAAATTTACATCAGATATGTATTTATTTGCTACCTTAGCCAACCAGCCCCTAAAGAATCATATTTGTCTCAAGTGACCTGGTTAGGAGGAAGGAAGGAGTGAGTAGAGACCAGTAAAAATAGCTAATATTATTGTGAATGCTTTTCATCAGAACTTGATATGAATGTCCTGGTTCCAGCCTGGAAAGGATTAATTTTTACAGTAGCAAGGACGGCATGGCTAAAACCTGGAGATTATTCTATACCACCTCCTGTCATTGCTGGGGGTGGGGGGAAGGGAGTCTCTTCCAAGAAGAAGGGGTTCCTTCTGGTCAACTAAGCATGGCAGAGGAAACCTTGGGGATGGCACTGGTTCCAAGCTGGAAGGAGCAGTAGGGCAGTGCCAGTTTTGAGCTGGAGGGAGTAGTTGTTGGATGGCATCAGTTCCAAGCCAGAGGGGAGCAGTTGGAGTGGCATAGGTGAAGGCAAGTCGGGCTGTGCAGTAAGCATTTTGCATGCAAATCACTCTCTTCTTTTGTACACTTTTCTCATTAGTATTGTTCCTGTTGCTGTTCGTTTTCTTATCTCATTGATCTTTCCAGTAAATTGTTCTAATCTCAACCCATTGTTTTTACCTTTTGTGCCTCCAGTTGTCCTCTCCACCCCACTGCAGGGACAAGGAAGGGGGAGGGGAAGTGAGCAAGTGGCAGTGTAGTTTGGAGAGTCTCAGTGGGAGCACTAAATTGGGGAGTACCGTTCGTGCCCAGTGTAAGGCACGAAAGGTTGAGATAACAACAGATCTGCCCAGAGTGTGATGGAAACAAATTTGATTTGAGTATCTGTTGTATTAGGTATGAAGCAGTGACCACAATGTCGCTTGGTCTGTTCATGTGGCTGTGGTACCGAACTCTGGATGTATCCCCTGCGTGTCCTCCTTGTGATGATATTTTTCAACGCAAGGAGAGGGATCAGGATTGCTTTGTTGCTGTACTGTGTGATATCTATTTTTGACTCAATAACAGCAAGGGCAATGAGGGTCATTTTGGGTATGTGTTCAGTGTTGCTCTCCTACCCTTACCTCAGGTTCTTCTGTGGGGAGTCCATTAATGTTCATAACCAGTCTGTGAGGAGAACAGAGGAGGATGATTTTCCACAGCTTTTTTTACCTCCTTTTCCTCCTTCTGGCCTATTACAACAGCTTTTGAGTATTTAGAATTTCCCTTGGATGTTAAGGAAAGCATGTTCTTGTTGCTAGTTCTGTGAGACATCTCCAGTCCACAGCATGTTTAAAGTTACAAAAGAGATTTCTAGGGAGGTTATTCAGAGATTTGCCCCATGGGTGGACAGTCATGAGTGACATGGAATGTAAGAGGATATTGGCCAGTTTCAAAGACTTCTCTCCTTCAATGGTTTGGAATTTCACCCCTGAACAACTACAGGACCCTGTTGAAGTGATAAAGTATGTGAAAGAAAAATTCTGTGGCAGATCCAGAGAGGTGTGAAGTTATGCAACATGCTGGGCTCTGGCTGCTATTTATCAGACAATGCTTGTTAGGGATAATTTTTGCAACAGCCAGGAGGGTGTAGCTAGGACCTGGAGGGCCATAGGGGTCGTAGGGTGACAGCACCCTCAGGGATAGGAGTGGGAAAACAGACCAATAGGCACTGTGGCCACTAAACTGCAGCTGAACCAGAGGAACAACCCATGCCGATAGCAGTCACCTGTATATAGAACAAATCCAAGACAAAAACTAGTTCACCTAGTGAGGGATGAAGAGGAAGTAGGGCCTTCACAACAGAAGGAAGAGGCAGAACCAGAGATAATCACCCAGTTCCTATCCCTAGGTGAGCTGCAAAATTAGCCCCTAGTGACCTGGCTTCTCTGACTCTGAGATGTCAAGGCCCATGATATGAAACTAGATGATAGTAAAGCCAAGCAACTGGGATCCGTGTCCCAGGATATGGGCATTGACAAGAGGATTGGGAAGAGGATGGGAACTCTCAGCCTCTGGAGGTAGCTCCTGTCCTGTCAAGTGTGAATGAAAGGTATTCTCTCAAGAATGATTTTGTAGTGTGCCCAAGCAGGTAGAATACCATAGAGAATGGTGTCTAGTACCTGAGAGAATTCAAATGACTAGCAGTCCCCTGTAGATCCAGATGAGGTCCAGTGTAAACAATCCATGTGGCATAAGCTTGCATGGATGGATTTGTTGTACCATTGTTGTACACCAACTCATTGGCATTGATGTCAATGAAAGAAGGAGAACAAACAATGCTCCAGGTGACTACTCGACTCCAGGAATATAAAGATCATCTTTTTTCCTACCTACCAACCTGTGCCTAAGCTGTAGAAAGACTGTCCAAAACTGTGGACAGATTTGAAAGACTTGAGCAAGCACCCCCTTGCTTGGCAAAGAGGGTACACATCACAAAGTTTTACCTACGTGACCACAGAGAGAACATGATGAAGTGGGGTGGAAAACTCACCTCTGCCGTAGCAGCACAGGTACATGAGTTGAGAGGAAGAATGACAACCTCAGGAAATTCTTCAAGGATAAATGCTACTCCAGTTTTCAGTAGGCAAGTCCTCAGATAACAATGGACAGATGGATCAAGCTGCCAAGATTATATTGTCTCAGGTAGATCTTTACTGGCAGCATGAGGGTGAGTTATTTCTGGCTCAGTGGGCCTCAGGTCATCAGGGAAGAGATGCAAAATACTGATGGGCTTGTGACTGAGGGGTGGACCATGGGCACTATCTCCCACGTTATACATAACTGTGAAACATGTGCTGAAATCAAGCAGGCCAAGTGAGTAAAGCCCCCGTGGTATGGGGGATGATGGTCAAAATGTAAGTATGGGGAGGCCTGGCTGATCAATTACATCACACTCCCACAAACGCACCAAGGCAAGTGCTACATGCTTACAGTGGTGGAAACAACGTGCCTCATGCCACTGCCTGGAACACTATCTTGGGTTGGGCCTTGAAAAGCGACTCCTGTGGCAATATGGCACCCCAGACAGAACTGAGTCAGACAATGAGAATCATTTCAGAAATAGCCACATAAACACCTGGGCCAGAGAACATGGTGTTAAGTGGGTATATCACATTCCTTATCATGCACAAGCCTCTTGGAAGATTGAATAGCACAATGGACTGTTAAAAACCACATTGAAAGCAATGGGCAGTGGGACCTTCAAACATTGGGATCTACATTTAGCGAGGACTACCTGGTTAGTTAACACTGGAGGCTTTACCAGTCAAGATGGCCCTGGCCCAACATTCATGTACTGTGAAAGGAGATAATTCTCTGTAGTGCATATGAGAAATGTGTTAGGGAAGACAGTTTGGATTAGTCCTGCCTCCAGCAAAGGCAAACTCATCCATGGAATTGTTTTTGCTCAAGGACCTGGGTGCACTTAATGGGTAATGCAGAGGGACAGGGAGACATGATGTGTGCCTCAAGGGAATTTGATTTTTGCGTAAGAGTAGCCCGTAATGTTGAACTGTATATGTATGTATATTGGTTGTTGAATGACACTGTCACTGTATGTCAAAACTGCAACAGATAATGAACATGAACTGTTCCAGATACACCAATTGTGAGCTCCTGATGTAGCAACCAGCCAACAGCATACCAGCCCTCCAGCCCTGGAAGACATCTAGGATAGATAGAACCCACGGTGATGAACTAAATGAACTCAACATCTTGGAGGGATGGCTACTGACTATGGAAATGATACTCATGTTTGTACATATATATACACATATTTATGTATATAGTTGGTAGGTGTAGGCCAGGACAAGGTTCCTTTTTGCAATAGCCAGGAGTGGCCATGACTAGGACCTGGAGGTTATCCAATACCACTTCATGACATTGCCAGGGGCAGGGGGAAGGGAGTCTTCTCTGAGAAAAAGGGGTTCCTTCTGGTTGAGTAAGCATGGTGGAGGGAGCGGTGGGGTGGTACTGGTTTCAGCCTGGAGGGAATAGTAGGGTAGCACCAGTTCCAAGCCAGAGGGAGCAGTCAGGTGTTTTGTTAGGTCAGGCTCTGCAGTGAGCATTTTGCATGTGAATCACTTTCTGTCTTTAGGACATTTTTGTTATTATTATTGTTGCTGTCTTTCATTTCCTTATGTCATTGCTCCTTCCAGTAAATTGTTCTAATCTCAGCCCATGATCTCTACCTTTTGTTCCTCCACTTGTCCTCTCCAGCCTGCCACAGGGGGAAGGAGGAGGGGCAGTGTGAATGGCAGCATGGTTTGGAGAGCCTCAGTGGGAGCACTAAATTGGGGAGTACCATTTCTAAACCACACCAATGAATCAGAAGCAGATCACGGGAAGTCCTGACATGAAACAAAACAAAAATTACTTGGGATTTTGTTGACATGGTTGCTTGAGACTGGAGAAAGTACGTTAAAGAATATGTTAGTGGTATTTGATCTATATTTACTTAGGAAAGCTGGAAATTATTAGGCAGAAGAGTAGCAGAAGTATTTGCTTAGCAATTTCTTTTTCAAGATGGAGTGGAAACCAAAAAAAAAAAAAAAAGGCAGATGAGAAACTCCCAGAAGTGATATGTAGGTAGTTGCTGGTGGGAGAAAGAGCCAATTCTTGAGTGAAGAAGCTAAGAGGGTGGTGGAGGCACCTCATTTTGCTACTGAGGCACAAGCCCTTTCCTCAAACAATAGGAAAGATTTCAGATTTCTAGGATCCAGCAGCTTCACTTCCTGTTCAGATGTGGCTGGAGCAGTGTTTTGCTGTTGATGCTGTGAGATGTCTGTGCTTGTTTTCCCCCTGCCTGTCCTTCTCTGCAAATAGATAAAGTTAATACAGTCAGCATCCCCTCCTTCACTGGCTGAAGAAGAAAAACTTTGAGAAGCTGCTTTTGGTAAAAGTGTGTGGTTGCACTCTTCTGATGGACAGTGGGAGGTAAACACAGCTCTGCCTCCCTTGAGACATCATTTCCCCCCCAGCTTAGGTTTGGACAGGATGAATTTAAGCTATTCAAGAGGAATTCTAGACACACAAGTAAAAGGCAAAACAATAAGCCACTAACAGAATGGGATTGATTCTGAAATGTGAAACCTCTACTAACCTGGAGAGGAAGCAAGGACAGCAAGATCAGGTGGACAGCAAGAACAGGTAAATACGAAAGCTCTCTTTCTAAAGGTCTCAGGCTTCAGAACATAATTCCCAAAATCTCTTTAAATTATGCTAGATGAAATTGTCATGTGTCTCATGGGTCACTAGGGACCATTTCTTTTACCAGACAAGTCTCCCACAGATCTTCATTAAATTCTTAATGAACAAAACTGTTCGCTGAGCTCTAGCCCCTAGAAGTTTTTCCTGTGAGCACAGGCTGAGCATGCTGGATGCATGCTCATGAAGGGTAACTTTGGCTCTGTACAAAGGCAGAAGCCTCCCTTGGAATGGAAAAATGTAGCCCCCTTCCCTCCAAATTACTATAATTTTGAAATTAAGGAGCTTTCAGGCAGAGATATGAGAAATAGGAATAACAGTTCTTTACTAATACATGTATATCAAGGCAAACAAAACAACAATAACTGTGTCAGTAGCAACGGAACCAGTAACCCGGTGACCGCCTCTCTCGGCTGTCAGGCCCTTTCCCCTTTAGTGCAGTTCCGCTCACCGCCGGCAGGGGCGCTGGCGGCTCCCGGCGGGCTGGCCGGGTGCGATGGTTCCCCCGCGGCTGCAGGGGGCGCTGTGGC
>VZTA01013011.1:24660-46398 GCA_013398855.1 Mohoua ochrocephala
CACCCCAGCAGATGGTGAAAGAGGTTCCTCTTTTAGTGAGGTAGGGTGTTAAATGGGGTTCCAGTGCAACGGCTGCTCCAGCAAGCAGAGCTCCACTCACAGTAGAAGGAAAGGCAGCAGAAGGCAGAACCCTGCAGTGGTGACGACCTCCCCACAGCGACTGCAGCTCCTTTTCCCTCCGAACGCCGAGAGAGCAAGAGTGCCAGGGGCTGCACCCAACCCTTTTTCCCAGTTCAAATTTCGTGGCATCTCTGCCCTACACGAGAAAACCCCAGGGAAAAGAGAGTAGCCATCTGGACCACTCCCCCTGTGACCAGGGTCTTTTGTCTCTCTCTTAAGTATCCAATCGTTAGTGTCTCCTGGCAACACATGGGGAAAATTCCTTAAGAGAAAAAGGAAAACAAAAGGGGAACTCCTAAAACCCTAACACCAACTAAGACTGATGCCTCATAAGCAAAACCCCTGTCCTAAAAACTGCCATTTTCCACAGCACCCTGGCCACAAGTGCCACTGATGGCCAGGGTGAGGGTTAGGGTTAGGGTAGGCACAGTCTTGTGCTGCTGTGTACTGGCAGCAGCCTCCAGCCAGGGCTCCAGTTTCAGACGGCTGAGTAAAAATTTGCTTCCTCTCAGAAATTAGTCTAAGAACCACCTACAAAGTCACATTTCAATGCAGAACCAACTGTAAGTCTAATTTTCAAAAGATGCAAGGTGGATTTTCATTTAAAATCAGAGCGAAGTCACGACTGCCTAACATCTCTACACTAGTAAAAGTGGGCAAAATGAACAAAATAAACTAAACTATAGGAGTAATCTGATTTGCTGATATTTATTTTATGTGAAAAGTGTGAGATTCTCATTTCCTTGTTGGAGGAGATCTCCCTTGAGCAACAAGGCCAAGCCTGGTCTGCTCACAGATCGTAGCACCCATGACTCCTCTGCTCCCTAAAGTTGTACTGAACAAAAGCACCTACAGTATTTCCTGTGGCTTGTATGTCTCTTGGACATAATACAACTAGAGATACAAAGAAGCCAGATTGTGTTCTATCTGCTCTGTGTGTAAACTCAGAATTTCAGTCTGCAGGGGTTTTCCGTGGATATCCATCACACTAAGCACACAGTGAAGGGGTGAAATGCACACAAAAGTAACCAAGAGAGCAGGAAAGTGAAACAGGTCACTTATTAAATTTTTTTTTTTTCTGGGAATTATGGAGCACTATTGGCTTCTAAAGTTTGTTATTGACACTGGCTCAGCAAGTCCCAACAGAATACAGAAGAATAAAAGATAAGAACAAAATATTTACGTAAGTTGTTCTATACATGAAGATTAATACCAGCTGCAGTCTTTAATGTGTTTATAATTTGCTAGTGCTTAAACAAGACTTACCAACCAGGGATTTACATATCAGATTCAATGCTAAACGGTAATTTTTCTATATGATAGGCTATTTAATAAAATATTTCTACTCCATCTCCAGTCCAATTAAGGTTGCAGTCAAAAAGGGATGGAAAGCAATTTTGTTCTTTACACATAAATAAGTTTTAAAGTGAGTTGATATGTTGATTAAGTTATTCATAACCAACGAATTGCATATACTTCGCATTAACTTTACCTTGAATCCCCAAAGTATATCCACTTGAGAATATACAGGATTTTGGGTTTGTTTATTTATTTATTCAAGACAGTGTTGTGAATGCAACAGTTTTGGTATGAGCCATAACATTCATCAGTAATAATTAAATTGCAAGCAGCTGTGGATGCAGTTTATATGGAAGAACATACCATCTAATTATCTACATTATCTTTTTGGAAGATCTTAGAATTATTTATCAATTCATGCTGGATCCAATACATTTAAGTAGTTTTTGTAAGAATTCTAGGAGTTTCATGTACAGGTAAAAATTACTTTAGTTTAAAGTACAAGTGAGAAATTGTCCGGAGTATTTTCAGGAAGTCTTGGAAAATTCAGGCTTGAAGGACCCACTGGAGGTCATCTGGTCCTGCAGAACCTGCAAAGCTGGGCCAACGTGAAAACTGTTCAGGTTGTTTAAGGCATTGTCCAGTTAAACGTTGAGTTTCCAAAATGTAGATTACATAAGAGACAAATCCCTCCTGGGGAAAGCTGCCTCAGCACTTGAGGAATCCTTGCCGTCTTGTGGATGATTTTCCCTTCCCTAACTGCAATATCCCTTGCTGCAAATTCTAAGAAGTGCTTCAGATCTTTTTTCCATGTGTGCTTAATATATGATATATAACACTTCACATTTTCCCAGAATGTCTCATTAAAAAACAATTGAGTAAACTGGTTCCCATTCTACCAGTGACAACATTTAATACCAATTTCAGATTAAGATTAGTGTGGAAATTAAGTCTACAGAACATCTGTTTGTTTGGCATGGGTGGAGCCGCATGGTTTTTTGTTTGTTACATGCTAGGCTGCCAATGCCTTTGGATGAGTTAATTTTAATTCACTCAAATTTTTTTGTCATGTTATGTCTAGCAGTTTTCTTTCTATATCTTGACCTTCTCCAAATCCATGAATGTTCTTAGGTTTCCAAATCCATTGCTATACCTTCTGAAGGACTTTTTGTAGTGAATATTCCACTCTAAATTCTGCTGTACTCTGCACCCATAAATAAAATGAAATTTAGACAAAACATGTAGGCCAAAATACAGTCTGTGATGTTTTAGTTCTCTTCAAAGTTTGTTCCCGGTCTTCCATGCACAGAGGTGAGTAGGTTCACTGCTGTGGAAGGAAATGGCAATGGCAAGGAACCCAGAAAGACATGTGAATCCTCTTGGCGTGGATTTGGACCCGGAGCCCAGCCAAGGCTGTTTGGTCCACGACTGTAAATGCTGCTTAAAGGAAACATGTTCCTCGTTGGTGCTCCCACTGCAACTCCAACTCCCTTGTGCACTACCAGCCTGTTTTCAGGGCACATGCTAAGGATAGAGGAAAGGGACTGAGTGAAGAAATAAAGAGGTCTCCCTTCTAACTGGAAATAAAATGGTATTCTGTGAGAGGAAACAGCTGGCAGGAGGTTATAGCCAACGGTGGAGCACAGCTGGATTTACAGATATGGCTAAGTTACAGATGTACATTTGAATTTATTTTCTGCAGACAAGCTTTTATCACTCTAATGAGAACCTGTGTACTCTGCTGTGGAGCATTATTGTAATGTTAGTTAAAAAATTGTATTGATGTTTCCTTCTGCCTTATGGTATTTTTCCTTTCATTTGGCCATACATTTTTGTCTTCATGGTTAATGTTTTCTGAAAGCTGGTTGTGTTTCAGGTAAAAAATTACTTCTGAAGAATGAAGTAGCTCATTACTGATGGAACACAGTAAAATGAAAATCACATTTTTTTGTCTCAAAGGTCTTTGTGTCTTAATTCTCTGAATTGCTTAGATACCACAGTTGTAAAAAATAAGATATACTTGATACACACACAAAAGTAATTTCAACTACTTCTCTTAAGTGGTTACTTACGCATGTCCTTTAGAAAAACTGAAAGAATATGTGCTAACTAAATGGACTTGTTTTATTTAAACTATCATGGATGCTTGACACCAACTTAATATAACAACATATAAAAATGGGATTCAGAGAGACATGAAAAATAAAGTTTTAAAAGAGTAAGAACTGAAATGTAATTTAACCTAAGCTAGAAAATACCCACAATAACAGTGGATGGAAATCTATAAATCCATCTGTTTATTTTAGTAACCTAATAAATTTCAGCAGTTTTGGTTTTGAGTTGATTATTATTTAATATAACTGTCTTACCACATTTATGGTCTAATTTAACAATGTAGCACCAATTTTCTTGAAGTGTATGTGTTGCAAACTCAACAATACAAGAATCAGAGCACTTAAACAATGAATGTCTTAAGGTAGTTGTTATATTTTTTTCATAGATTCTTTTCCTGACATTGTGGTTTTCAAAATTGTAGGAAAGAGAACTTTATTCATATATTTTTCACTCTCTGTCTAAAAATTATAAGGGTGGTTTTTTAAGACATAATAAGAACTTTTTGATAAGCAGTAACTTTTTTCTTAGTTAAGTATTGCCTCATAATAATATTGGTCTTCCAAAATACAGTTTTGACACATCCTGAAAAGAGATAAGAGAGGAAAGTGTAATAAATCTCTATTTATTAGCATGTCCTTTCAGTGAACACCATATGAATCTAGGGGAAGTTTGTTTACATTTCCTTTAGTGATGAATTAGTAGAGCTTTCAAAATCTGCCTACCTCTGTCAAATACACAAAGTGATATTTTTACTAGCAATCTCTTCTATAACCATTCTAGTTTATCCTTTTTTTTTTTCTTGGAAACTATCTTGTTTGCAGAATCTGAATCTTCAGTGACCAAAAAAATTAGTGATTCCACAGAATGAGTCATTATTTTATTACATTAAAACTGTAGTAATTATTATAGATCCATTACACAAAGACACATATTCCTTCAAGAATGTTTTAGGACAAGAAGTTATATCTGTAGAAAACTCATGATTTACTGAAATGTGAGATTGGTGTAGACCAACTAGAGAAGTATTATCATCTCAGTTACAGAGACATGTGGAAGTGAGAAGATGTGTATATGGACTTCCCAGGGGATTTCAGGCTCTACCTTCTCCATTTGAATCAGAGCACTGCTTTAGTTCTTATTCATTATGGCCATCCCAAAAAGGATAAGCATTACGCTCAAATTGTTTTATAATTTCTCCACTTTTCACTTATGTCAGGGATTGAAATAGTTCATGCCTTAAACATTGTTATGAAGAAGCTTTGCCCATTATAGCAAAAACTGT
Organism: Mohoua ochrocephala; assembly: GCA_013398855.1. Lineage (NCBI taxonomy): Eukaryota > Metazoa > Chordata > Aves > Passeriformes > Acanthizidae > Mohoua > Mohoua ochrocephala. The sequence goes on from VZTA01013011.1 coordinate 29,477, forward strand.
ATAAAGAAGTCTCCTTGAAGAACTTTGGACTCTGAGTTAAGCTGCCTAGATAAGATAGAGGTGATGCCTTAGGTTCTAACTTTTATATTTTTCAAATCCTGTATTGCCTGGTGTATAACTCTGAAGTTTCTTGTGGCCTGTGAGCTGCTGTTCTCTCCTGCTGGTCAGACATAACAAACCTCTGCAGGTTTCCACTCCAAGGACACCAGGCCCCAAATGTGTAAACTAAAAGCCTCTAAAGGGGAGGCAAACTTGAGGTAATTACATGAACTGAGGTTATCATTGGAGAATTAACCCTGATATTCAAATGAACCAGACTTATAAAAGTGTGAAGAACCCGTGAGCCGGGGACCATCTTGGGTGTAGGCTTTTGACTGCTCAGTGTCCCTTTGAAGGCCTTTCAAATAAAAGCCTCCTTTTATTCTCTTATTCTTGTCAAGTCTCTGTGTTTTAGGTGGCCACTCAAGGCATCAAAGGGGACACTGTTGTTCAGTCATCTCAGGCTGAGGGAAAGGAATGTGTCCACAAGAAAGCCAACCCCAGCAGCTTCAATGAGAATCACCTCTGGCTGAGTTTGGGGTGGGGGAGACTACAGCCCACAGAAGCCAGGTTTAGACAGCCTCCCCCTGAAACAAGGGGAAGTGAGGGGAGGAGGTTTCAGGTACATAGCGTAACCAACCTCTGGCCAGAGGCAGTGAACACCCATCCTCCCTTACACAAACCGGCCCAGCTGTGAAACCCCCAACCCCACAGGCCACATCCATGGGACATTCATGTGAGGGGCAGCTGAAGGGGTGTCAGAATCCACCAAAGCCCCCTCAAAGTGCTCCCCAGAGGCCTTGCACCACAGAACTGCACGGGATGCAAAGTGATGCAACAGATCCAGAGTCTGCTGCAAGAGATTGGCCCCCCGCCCCGGGGGAGGTATCTGGGCATTCCCACCTGGCCTGAACGTATATTAACCCATCAGATTCTCTGCTTTTCAGGAGACCTTCACCACCAAGAAGACCAGCTGGAGAGGATCAACAGAACATCGTTGGGATCCACGGATGATGATATTTTCTTTATTATTGCCTGTCTCTGTCACTCTCTTTCCTCCACCTCTTTTATATGTCTTTCTTTATTTCTTTCTTTCTCTCTCTCTCTCATATTTACTATCAAATAAAAACCATACTATTGACTTTGGCATATGGTCTTGTTTGCACCTGAATTCCAGCAGAAGAATTTCTAAATTATTTTAATAAATGGACCTTAACGATTTTACCATGTCAAGTTTGTCAAAAGATTTGAATATCCTTATTCGGGAGTACTTCTAGAGTATTAACCTTTAAGTAAGAGATAGGCTGAAGAAAAACATACTAAAAAAAGATTTATCAGACTAAGAAGCCTGTTTTCAGCAAGAAGAACATTTCTATATTGTCCTGGGTAACCCAATATGTTATGGTATTCCATATCAACCCTTGCACAAATTTGTTACTGTCTCTTTAAGACCCTCTGGCCAGAATTGGAACTGCGGTGCTGGGGCTGGAGGTGAGAGGGTGGGTGCCAATCCTTTTAAAAGTCAGAGTGGCCCAAGCTCTTGCTCCTTCCCTTTCGTTCTTGCAGGGAGAGAGCTGGTGCAGCGCAGGCAGAGGCTACCCTTTGGCTTTCTTTTCGGCTTTTTTCCTCTGGAGGGGGTTGCTTCAGGCAGGTCTCCAGATGGCAACAGTAGCAACTCTAGAAGCTGCATTTTGCGATCAAAAACTGTTTCAGAGTGAATTTTGCAACACCTGTCCACAGCGTGAAGCCGGAGCTGATCAGGGTTGGGCCACTGTTCTCCGTTGCTCCAGAGTGTGTTTTCTTCCTCCTCCCCATCGGAACAGGGACCCGAGACAACCACGTGGAGTCCAGGGGCTTTGAGGCTGCAGTTCTGACACCAGCTGGATCTGGCTGGCCAAGGAAAAGGCAAAGTGGGAGTGAGAGGAAGCCTTCAGAGCCAGCACACTACAGCCTGCATCAGCTCTCTGGCAGCATTGACTCTTTGGACAGAAATAGTTTTTCCAAGTTTTGTTTTCCCCTGCTCCTATTCTTTATGTGAGGGTGAGGGGGGAGCACAGAGGGAGTTTTGGAGCTGTAGAGGCTTATTTGTCATGTTGTTTCCTTTGTTCTGTCTCAGCTGCATGGCCCAGGGAGGCAACTCTCTGCCATTATTGTCTGTGTGTCTGCATTTGTTGGTTGGCGTTGAACTGTTTTGCAGTTATTAACAAAAAAATTGTTTTTTTCCCTTATATCTGCTCGTTTTAATCTCTCTGTATTGGTGGAAAGGGATTGGCTAAAACTTAAGGAGAGTTAACTCATTTTGAAGTGTCCACCCCCTTAAATTGTCTTAAACTAAGACATATAGATTCTCTTTTTTCATTTATTTCACAATATATGAAAAAAACCCAAAATTTTCTGTGAAAAATCCAGTTTGATTTAAAATACAATTTCACACAATATGTTTTTAAGTTAAATTGCGAATTCATTGTCATTTGTAGATTTGTTCAGAAAATCTCTCTTCAGGCCTTAGTGATTGCCAGTTCCAGCTGTTCGTGGCTGGTAATGACATCATTATAAAAGATCTCTTCACAGTCAAAAGAAACAGAACTGTGCTTTCTGATTTTAGTCATAAGCACCTGAGAAGATATCAAGGCCAAAGCAAGGTTTTTCTATGAAAAATTAATCATCAATCTCCTCTTTAAATGTGTTTCTGCTGCAAGTAGACTTTAATTATCTTTACTAGTTGGTGAATGAGAATAAACTCTTGAGAAGGGGGGAAGAAATAAAACATAGCACAGTGTGCTGGTTTGGAAACAAACCACTGAGAGACTCTAAGTCAGAAATACAATTTAATAGAAAAAGAAATAAATAAATGAAATAGTATGAACAAAAAAAAAGAGAAACCACCGACAGAGTCGGAATACAACCTGGCACCCTGTCAGTCAGGGTGCTGGTAGCAGTCCAGATGAAGTGGTCCTGTTGAAGTGGTGATCCTGAAGAGAAGGTCTGGTCTCCGCCTGAAGATCCAGTAGTAGCTCTTGTCCTCTGGAAATCCAGCAGGTCAGGGCCCCGTGGTGTTTGAAAGCTCAGCTTATATCCAGGATGGAATGCTTGGCTCCTCCCTCTGGGCGGAGCATCTCACAATGGGATAATGGGTGAGACTGGATGGCCCATTAACAGAAGATATCCCCTAAAGGGAGGATGGGTCACGGGAGAGATAAGGAACCCTGCCCCACCTGGTTTCAACAGCTGGCCCATTAACAGAAGATAGTCCAGAGGGAGGAGGCAAGGAACACCACCCCACCTGGTTTCAACAGCTCACAAAGATGGTAATAGAATACACTGCAACCCAGGACACACAGCAATGTCAGACCAAGAAATCTCTAAAACAGTAACAAAGTTCCTCTCAGCTTCATAGGTTAATATCAAATTATTAACTTTTACTTTCAACTGTTATTTAAAAGACTAAAAAAAGGCCCCACCTCCATGCAGATTAATTATTGGAAGATTTCATAGTAACAGCAGGATCTTTTAGGAGTGGGAAGTTCAAAGGTACAGCCAGGATCAAACAGGACAGATTGTTTTAAAAATATGCTAGTATGTTACAAGGACTCATAACACCTAGGGACTGTAAAATGCAAGCTTTGGGAAAATCTGAAAGAATCAAGTAGAAAATTGGTGTTCAGCCTGTGAGATCTTCAGCTCTTAGAAATATAAAAGACTGACATCCTGAAAGACTGTGTGGAAACCTTAACCACGGTGGGTTTTTTTCCTTAGTCTCGGTACACTTAAAATCAATTCATACTGTATTGGGCCAAATGCAGTCATCTGATAGATATTTACCTGGGGAAGACATGCTCAGGTGTGACATCATACATGACATTTTGTTATATGTGGCTGGCTCATGAAAATAGACTCAGTACATCTTTGTGATGTTTTTCCTGCTGGTATTGGACTTAGAATCCCATTAAAACTACCTGGTTTATTGAAATGGAGAAAAATCTTGCAAATTAAATATATGAATGCAAGCAGACAAAGGTCTTACCAGGAAAGAAATAAAGAAAAATAAAAGAATCACGTGTTCTATTTATTTTTAATTGCACAATACCCTGCTGTTACATGACAGGTGAGAAAGCAAAGACTTTCTCGCATTCTATCAAATGAATTAATGCACAGTTCAAATGCATCAGGAAGCAGACATTCCAGGGGGACTGGGGTTTTTTGTTTGTTTGCAGTCACAAATGAGCAAGATTTTTATATGGTGTGTGTATTCTGGCACACAGGCTGTAAAAAGGCATTCTGTGAGTGCCTTCTCCTGCCTTTAAGTCAATTCTTACTGATTTATCTGCAAGTAAGCAGTGTGTGCTGGTTACTAGTTAGCAACATCCTACTTCCTGAAGTATTTTGGTTTAACTGTTTTATTGTTTGGAGTGACACACATCCAAGTTTCCACACCACATCCTGAAAATTAATTCATGTCAACCTGGATTTTTCTGAGAAGGTTCAGGCAGTCATACTGTACTAGTCTCACTGGTTGTGGAAGTGTGCCATACAGCAGGCTTGCTTTTCGAATTTTGCTTATTTTTTCTCCCTTGTCTACTGGAATATGTGATTTAAAGAAAAGTGTGTGCTATGCTCCAAAGATGTGGGAGGTCTGAGACTGAGATATGAGGATCTGGATTCAGCCTACATTCTGACCGATACAGTCTATTGCCTTGAATTCTTCCACAGTTTTGTGAGTCATGACACCATGTTTCTGTGCTGGAAACTATGTTGTAGTTTTCCTGCTGCACAATGGCTTCCAGTCTGTTGAGGAATATGTTTAGTGCAGGTAGCTCAGGTGTGCAGCTGCAGGACAAGCTGCAGGTTGAACTCTGGGTGGCAGGAGCCTGGGACAAGAGGCTGTGAACTGGTGCTGACCATTTGCATAACAAAGGGCCCAGGGGCCTGTGGCGCCGGGCAGGTGACCAGACACTCGGAGACAAGGCAGGAGCTCATGGCCCCAGACTTTTGCGTACTTGGATTGTAAGGGTATAAAAATCCTCCAGAGTTTCACCTGTAACAAAACCTTGTCTGACTGTGTAAGTGTGGGGAGTCAGGTGAGGGACCCATCAGCTCACTGGAGCTGCCCGCTGTGAAGTGCCCCATGTCCCAGCTCAGGTAGTGCAAATGTGACTGCTAGAATGGCTCTTGGATGCTTAGACAGGAAAATTTCCTTAACGCACTCCCTCCTACTTGTTACCCATGCTGTCTGCATTGGCGTACAAGCATTTCAGTTGGGAAGCTTAATTATCAAAGCTAGATAGACTTTAGTTTAATTTTAAAAATTATAATATTGATGTCAACAGGTTAACACATGAGCAAAAAAATTCTAATCATTTGAGATACTAGAAATTTGTCTTCCAAACCTATAAAACAAGATCTAAAAACCTTCGTGCTACACAGTGCCAAACACAAGTCAGTCACACTGCAAGTGAAGGAGCAGAGCAGTGACATGCAAACAACATGTTTTCAGTCAAAAACTAAGAAATATTAATTACGCCACATACAGAAGACAGTTTTTGATTAGATATTTTCTTTATCAAGGTTCTGAACACCAGCAGAAAAGGTATAGAAAACGAGAGAGAAATTCTCATTTTACTGCTATATAAAGCTTTGGTGTACTCGTGACTTGAATAGAGTGAGCCGCTCTGGTCTTCTCACCTCAAGAAGGTCCCTATGAAGCCACAAGAGGGACAGTGACATGATTTCTGAGATGTCGCAACTGCCTTGGGAAGAGAGACTTCAAAAGTCAGTATTCTCGGTGAGGAAAAAGGAAGGCTGAAGAGGCATACCTAAGACTGTGAAGCCCTGGTGATGACGGAGATGGTGAACATGGTGCTAATAATCATGAAATGGGATTGAAAGGAAATAAGAGATGTTTAACAAACTTGAGTAACTGCTTGACCTGCGAGGCTGCTGAGTAAGCAGACAGTGTTGGCAGTGTTGCCAAAGTTATTAAAGATATCACCATTCAGACATATGGAAAAGGGGCTTCAGGGAATGCTCTCCCATGTCCTGGTACAGTGATCATGGATTGTGAAGGTACATGACCACAGGGGCCATATCCATGTGTGCTGCACCTGGGCGTCATTGTCTATCTTTTCTGAGGACAAAGAACAAGCCTAGCTGCACTTGGGAAGGCTTTCTTAAGTTCTTACATATTTACATTTTCATGCTCTGAAGCAGCACGGACACAGAGTAAATGCATGTTGACTGTCACCTGGAGCTGTGCTCTTCAGGTGTGTGCAATGGGGATGGTCTGTATTTCTGTCTCTGCTTTCATAAGGGTCTCTTTCCATTTGGTGTTTCCATCTTTCCCTAGTACAGGACTGATGGAGAGCCTACTACTGCAGGGGCTCATTTTGGCTTCTCATCTGCAAACAGGTACACCAAACTAAGCCTAGGGATTGTCATGAAGTTGTTTCTAGTTTTTCTGCCGTTGTAAAACCCTGTTGTGTTCTCTCAGCACTGGAAAGAATTTGTTCTCCTTTTTCCTGGGAAACTTGGCTGCTTTCTGTCATGACCAATTCCCCTCTGCTCATGGCACAGTGCCTATCTTGCTTTGTCCTCCTGGTGCTTGGTTCTGTAAATCCTCTTGCTACTTTGCTGTCATCCCTCAGATCTCCTTGCTACTGGTGTTGGAGTTAATTTGTTTCAGGAAAATCTTGTCGTGAGTAAACGGCTCCTAGAAGTGGACAAAGGCAGGGGGGAAGGGAGGAAGGGACCACTCTTTCTGTTTTCCTCTTTATTGCTGACAAAATGCCTCCAAGTTCGTATGTAGGAAGGTGGTAAAAGACCTCCAGAGGGGAAAAAAAGTTACAATAGAGTCTGGAAAATCAGGGCGTTCTATGTCTGTATTAATTGATGTGAAGCTTGCTCTCAAATGCAAGTGTGGAAATGTGAATAATGTGACCACAGTCCATCACAGATGTCTCTGGTGAGGGTGTCTGATACATGAGTGCAGGCTGTGCTGCAGCACCTTTCCTAAATCCTTTCCCCCTCTGTTTTGTAACTGGTAGTTGTGATTATAGAGATAGTAAAATTTGAGTAATATGGTGTAGCAGGTTGACCTTGGCTCGGTGCCAGGTGTCCACTAAGTCGCTCTATAACTCGCTTTCCCAATGGGACAGGGGAGAGAATAAGATGGAGAACAACCAGCAGGGTGAGATAAGGCAGTTTTATTACAGTGAAAGAATGAAAGAAGTAAGATTCTGCACACGCATAAGCCAAAGAAAAAAAGTCAGTCTCTGCTTCCCATTAGCAGCGATGTTCGGACACTTCTTGGGAAGCAGGGCTTCAGCACACATAATGGTTTCTTCAGAAGGTAAACACCGAGGAGCTATGAATGCCCCCCTGTTCCTCCTCTCTCCCTTACCTTTACATATCTGAGCTGATGTCATATGGTATGGAATATCCATTTGGTTAATTTGGGTCAGCCGGCCTGGCTGTATCCCCTCCCAGGATCTTGCCCATTCCCATCCCCTTCGATGGGGGAAGGAATGTCAGAGGGACAGTGCTGCTCAGCAGTAGCCAAAACACTGCTCTGTTATCAACACCTGTCCAGCTACTAATGCAAAGCACAGCACTCTAAGAGCTGTGAACTTTACCTCAGTCAGACCCAATATACATGAAAAGCAAGCTATGCTTGAGCATCACAGGTATGTAGTTTTTCTAACAAAAACTACTACTATTTTTTGAAGCAAGATACTTTATGGATGTCACACAGAAATATTTATTTGTCTAATTCTTCAGGTTTGTGTATGGATAACCTTTTACATTCACTATCTTAAAGGAATAGAAAGCAGTAATTTTTATTTATGTTAACTGAATTAATGTTTTCTGTTTGATTTCTTCTTCAAAATAATTTTCCCTCATTATATGTTCTCTTGAAAATTTGTGTAGGTTTTAATTAAATATTGTTGCACACATTTCACTGCTGGTTTTTGCTGGTGGCTGCCAACTAAGATATTACATTTAAAAATACCTCAGCTACTATCTTATGATGGACAGCTGTGTTTCATATATAAGAGAGCCTAGAAGACTGTGGTTTTGTATTTATTAAGTGTTGCACGTGTATGTCCAGGTAAATAGCAGAAATGCTTTGGGCAAAAGAAATGCTGTTTATAATGAATTAGAACATATGGTGGTCTGAGATGTTTTATTGTAGCACTGGTTATATGACTGACAGACTGTATCCAAATAGCAAGGGAAAATAAATTATATTCATCTAAACAGGTGTGTATTTTCAGGCACACTTCTAAGCACGCTCTCCTAGGCCAGAGTGAATTCCTAGCATTTATGAGCAAGCAACAGATTTTCTTCATTCTAGTAAAAAAAAAAAACAACTCAAAACCAAAAAAACAAACTCAAAACAACTCACACTTTAATCAGCTCCAATTGTACTCTTACTCTGGGGGGACATTTACCTTTGCTGCCAAGTGCAAGCATTTCTGGGCAAAAGTTTAATGTTTTAGGCTTGACTGTTTTGTGTGCCAAGTCTTTTCCCTGTATGATACCCAGAAGCTTTAAACACACATGCTAGCAAATTTTGATAAAGTTCTTGTGGTATTCAAGTATTTTCCTTATTCCTTGTTAAACTGACTATCTGAAATCACTAAATAAACAGGGGTTTTTTTAAATGTTCAGAGGGAGAAGATTTTTCTTTAGAGAATTTTTGTTATAGAAGTTAATGTTGTCACTACAATTTGCAGAGCATTTGGAGCAAAAGCTGTGAATGAATCTCACTGCCATTTTTTTAGTTGATTTATTTATTATTTGCCATGGAGCTTGTTCCTGTCATACTTTGTGCTTGGTCTTAGTGGTTTCCATGATGGTTCTGTCAAGCAGCAGCAGCCCTGTGTGGGGTTCTGTCAACATGAGCCTGAGTTTTGGAGGCGGTCAGTCCTTTTGTGAGTGGACTTTCTGCTGCTTCTCCACTGTTCATACATTAATGTCTGTATTTTATATTAAACGCTGAATAAATCTTCACTTGTTTGATGTGTGTATATGTAAACTCTTATCCTTACATCCACATTTCACCTTGTTTCTTTAAATAATTACAGACTGGTTTGTTTCACTTTCATTGATGATACACTACTAAATATGTAGAAAAATGCCTTCTGAGTTTTATTTGTGTCATACTGGCAATATGTAAAACTGCTTGGTGCTTAAAAGTTTTCTTTCATAAAATACATATTATGAGTTGGGGGCTGCACACAGACAGCAGGATATATTTCAGATTGGTATCTCAACAAGAAATAGGATTTAGTGGATGTTCTTGAGATAGCACTTTTATCTTTACATTTTTCAAATCTGTTTTTTATATCCGAGTTAGGCAAACAAAATGCTTACCCAGGCAGGTTAATTAGGGAGTGGGTGAAAATCAATTCATTAACTCGCATGCAAATCACATTGAAAGTAACATTACTACCTGAACCAAAGCTAGGATCTCAGGTGACCTTCCACCAATAAATTTAGTTCTAAAGTATAAAAGCTTTTTCATAATTTCGGTTTGAAAGCCACTGAATGGGCATAAGACATCAAGCCAGTTGTTCAAGTTTACATCGTTATGGTGGAGGTAGAATCTGATGCTTTTTAGTCTTTCACAGGGTTAGATTGACTTCATCATAAGCCTGAAATGATGTGCACTTCTTAAAAAATGGAAATCTGCAATTTATTCAGGAAAGCATGGAAGAATCTGTCTCACAGGTGGTGCGTACGACCTGGGATTAGAGTTTATACAGGACTGCAGGTTAATATTTCAATGGAAATGTATAATGGGAAATGTTTCTCAAATTTAACTAAATGAACCATTCTAAATAAGCGTAAGCAAAAGGATAAATTATGATTTTATTCATCTGAAGTGACAATGAAAAAACTTTGTCGTGTATTAATTTATGTGGAAAACATCTGACCAATTCTTCTCTTAATATTATGCTTTCTCTAAAAACTACTGAGTTTTCAGATATTTAATACACTGTTGTGATACAGGTTCCCTGCCAAATTGTTTTTAGCAGAGGTTTTTCAGTATCTGAATTCTGACGAGCTCTCGCAGATGGAGTGATGTACTGCTCAGTTTTTCTTCAGGTGATTTTAGTTAAGAGCAGACAGCAAGCTGAACATATTTTACATCTGCCTTTTCCACTTATCCCTTTATAGGACAGAATCTACAGCAATGTATAATTAAGTATACAGTTAAATAAAGCAATTATGATGAGTTGTCCCACTTCCAAGGATTAAGGTGTTTAAGGTTCAAATCTCTAAATTGCTAGTTTATTAGAGGCAAACACTTCTATTGCAGAATGGGAAATAGTATATTTCTTCTGCAGGGGTATTTTTCTTGTTTCTAGTTTCAATTGTGTCTGTAACTTCTTTTTTATTCAGGATATCCTTATGTTTCACTGGTAGTCATCTCTAGGTCATCTTATTCCACTGAAGGTACTCCTAATATGTATTAGGAGATCTATTAATTTATTTTCCATCAATTTATTCAATGATTTATCTTGTTAAGGGGTGTCAAAGCTATCAGTTAATTTTCCTCAACAGTCAGGTTTATTTAGTACTAGTCTCCTCTCATGCTATACAGAAAGGACAATCATACATTTTTGGAGGCATACATTTCTAGCTGGAAAATGCTACTGGAAATAACGTCAAGCTCATAAATGGCAGGATTGTTAGCTGGGAACAAGACAGCGGTAGAAAGTAGTCCAATAGTAGAAGGTTTTTACTGCCAGTTCACTGGTGTCAGTGAAGCTTAGTGGCCTTAGCAGTGAGTTTGAAGATGGTGAACTGAAGGAAGGTGATCAAAATGCAGGTTTGCTAGTCCAAATGGGGTCTGCTGGTGAGAGGAACTCTGGCAGGTTGGAGAAATGGGCTGACGTGAACCTCATGACGTTCAAAAAACATCAACGTGCATTCATCCATGTGAAGTGGTAGAACTCCATGAAACAAGAAACAGCGTACTGTCTGAGTAGGAAGAAGTGAGGTGGGAGTCATGGTGAACATGTTGAACAGACCTAATAAATGTGCTGTTGCAGAGAGGAAAGCTGATCACATTGTGCTGTATTAGCTACGTTAGATGACATGGATATAAGTCTCTTCCCCTCTTCAGCACTTCTGAAACAGCACACCCCCACTTTTGAGCTCCCCTATGAGACTGGTGCATTGGGCCACCAAGATATTCAGGGGATTGGAACAAGTTATGCAGGAGGAGAGGTTGAGAGAGTCAGGTGTCATCAGCCTTAGAAAGAGAAGCATAAGGAGTGACCTTAACATGGTCTAATGCACCATAATGGGATGAGGGACAAGGAGTATGAGCAACAAATTGGAAATTGCTCTAAGTATAAGAATTCCTTCTCAGGAAGAGTCATGAAACACGAGAACAGGCTCCCCAGAGAGGCTGAGTAATGCTGTCCTTGGAGTTACTCAACACAAAGCCACGCAACTTCTTGAAAAAGTGCTGGATGATGGACTAGGAGTGACATTCATTAATATTACCAACCTAAATTATCCTGTAGTCTATGGAAAAACTGATCAGAGATGATCACAAACACCTATGTACTTCAGTAAAGAAAATTATCTTTAATTTGGATTTTTGGATATTTCAAATGCAGGATTCTGCTTTGCAGCTGAAACAGTGGAGGAGAAAAAATGGTCTTGCATTTTGAAAGGTTTCTGAGCTAATTCTGTATTTTACTTCTGCAAAATTTAGGGCAACTATGAAAGTGAAAGCCATTTATATTCCCTTATATTCTTGATGTGGGACTGAGATGTAGACCATACCATCCTTCCTCCTCAAATGAGCTCATAAAATGAAAGTATGGCACAAAGAAGTGTATATTTTCTAAAGTATGTTGGAGAAATCCTGTTTGTATTAGTCAAAATTAATTTCCGAGAGCTTTAACTGCAATCTGCAACTTAATAAGTAGCTGTTGCCACAAACTGGATTTTGGTTTGCAGTGGAAAGTTATGATATTGACAAGAAATGCAGTGCTTCGAAATATGAATTTAGGATTCCCTATAATGTAGACCTTATGAAAACTAATTTTTAAAATTATTACATTATTTTCTAAAAAGTAAGAAAAAACCCAAATAACAACAAAGCTGACACCTGGAGATATCTTTTCCTTCTAAAACATGATTTTTTGTTTCTTAGAACATGAAGGGTCAAATTTTTTGTTGGACAATTATTCTATTGCTATTCATAGTTTCATCAACATTTTAGTATGAGGGTCAACATGATGTAAAGAAAACTTTCTGATATTGCACAATTTGGTGCAAGTAATTTGTTTGTGTCATTAACTAAAATTTTAAAAATACTTAAAAGTAGCCCTAATTTTGCAAGATACAGCTGAGCAACTTGGTACCTGGTGTGGTAAGTTTAAAATTTGGTTTAATAGGCATGTTATTAAACCAATGAGAGAGCTGGCAACGCCTCTGCAATGTGCATATTTAAAGATACACAGGGGCGGGAATTTTCTCTTTATTTTGCTGCTCTCCTGCTGAGGTGGGAGGGGAAAGCAGGTGCCGGGCTCCATCCCTGGAGTGGACCCGGGCCCAGCCCTCCCCCCAGCATGGCAGCACAGGGGCCCAGGTCACTGGAGAACAATACCAGAGCCGCAGGCAGCCATGAGCTGCCGTGTAGCTGACATCACGTGGTGCAGCTTCTGGGCCCCCCTCCCCCCCCACCTACTTCTGCATGGCCCACACTGAACCAAAAACACCACACGTAGCCAACAGCGAAAGACAGGACGGGTTCTTCCCCAGTGCCTGGCCCTAGTGAGATCAACTTCACAGCACGAAAAAGAAAGGGAAAGTAAGACCACGTGGGGCAAAGCTAAAATGGCGACTCCAAGGTCAGTATTGAAAGACAGGAAAAGAGGGCAGAGGCTCTTCTAGTTCCAGAGATTAAATTCTTCTTACAAGACGTGGTGAGGACTATAATAGAGCAAATTGTTTTCCCCTATAATTCATGAGATGAGGTGTATAGGGGAATGCAGAAGTTCATGTGCAGCCCATGAAAAGAAGGTGCCAGAGCCTATAGATGCTGTGAAAGGCTTTTAGAGATTGAAGAAGAGAATTTTTGCTTTCAGGCTGGAATAGTTCATCCATAAAAGGCTAAAACCCCATGACTGATATGACCCATGATAGCAGTGTGGGAAGACTGCAAGATTCATGGAAGGGATATTTTTCACTGCAACAGATTTTGGGCGGACTGTTGTTTGTGAAAGTTCAGAACCACACTAGAGAAGTTCACAGAGAACTATCTTCCGTGGGAAGAGTCCCACGGCACACCAGGAAGAAACTCTTTCCCTTAAACATAAAGAAAGACTCTTAAGAAATGAAACCACTGACCAAACCTCATGTTTTGTTTCCCTCGCACGGGTTGGTTGGAAGGGAGAGGTACTGGAAGAGAGGGGTTGTTCTGGGAGTTTGCTTTAATTTCTCATTATCCTTTTTACTTTTAATTCTGTTAGTAATAAATCTTTTTTACACTGTTAAGTCTGAGCCTGTTTTGCCTTGAAGTTCTTCCATTTTCCTCAATAATCCTTATTTCACCTCATAAAATGAATTTTTAATTTCCCCTTCTCTGCTTACCTATATCAGAGGCAAGTAAGTTATAAGATTTTGTGTGCTTGGCGTTTAACTCAGCGTCAAACTGCGACACCTGGCTTCATAAATAGACAGCAACTGAAAATTCTATTGTGCTCTTCTGGAAAAGTTTGCACTGAAGCCATTTTACTTGAGGGGCTGTTCTCTGGCTCTATATTCATGTCAGTTTTATGTTTTTAAAAATGCATAAAAGGTGAGATGATTTTCTATAATCATGTTTGATTCCCATACATGCTTAACCAGCAGATACACAGGACAAGTCGTAAGTATTTAAGTGTGAAAAAGCTTGTTGGACTAGAAAGAAGGAGCTTTGCTACTCCACCTTAGAGGGAGAAGGAAGAGTGAAGTGCCTTTCAATTTCTTCACTTATTCTGCAAAGGGAAGAACACACTATTGACAGTCTTTTAAATCTCAAAAACAAGGGGATGGTGTAATGTTAATGAAACTATCCCAACTTAATCAACAAAACTGGGTTTGTGATCTACAGAGTGTCTGTGAACTGGGTCATCTTCAAGCAAAAATATGTTATGCAGGTATCTGCCTTAGATGTGTTTCTGTCGAGAGTTATCATTAATGGATGGAATGGGTGAAGGGCCAGAAGCTTGCCTGTGATGTTCATGGTAACACAAAATCAGAAATCACAGAAAATGCAAAGCTACCTTTAAAATGGGGGACTTGCTTTAAAATTATAGATTATACCTTTAAATTTGATATGGCTTGGTCTCTTCACATGGGCATGGTACCTAGCCCCATACATATTTTGGTATACGAACTGCATGGTGTTTCTCACCATGTTTCTTTACAAAGCAGGGAAAGGGGCCAGGTTTGCTTTGATCATGTCTGGTGTGATGGCAGTCTATGGTTTTATAACATCAAAGGTAGTAGGAATCATGTGTGAGGTAAATTCAGGGGTTTTTGCCTCTCCTCGTCTTGGCTGCTGCCTCTGGGAATTCATTAATAATCACATCCAGCCTTGTGAGGGGAACAGGAGAGTATGATTTTTCCCAGCCATTCACATCCTTTTCCTCCTTCAGGTCTGCTACAAAACTTCTGAGAGTTTTTAATTCACTTTGGGTGTTTAGGAAAGCATGCTCTCATTGATATGTCTGTGATGTGTCCTCTGTAGACTCTACGCTGTCTTTAGAGACAGGACAAAAATTTGTAGGGAGGTTGTTCAGAGACCTGCCCCAGGGGTGGATAGTCATGAGTGACATGGAATGTGAGAGGATATAGGCCAGTATTTGGAGGACTTGTCTTCTCCAATGGTTTGGGAGTACACCTCTAAACAACTTCAGGATGCTGTTAAAGAGATAAAATACATGAAGGAAAAATGCTCTGGCAGTTCCAGAGAGGGGCAGCATACTGTAACCAATTGCTGAGTACCTGACACTGCTTGTTATGGTACAGCACCTTCACTGGAGCCCGAAGGGAAGCAAATCAACAGGCACCATGGACACTCAAACTGCAGCTGAACCAGATGGACAGACTAAACCAGTCGCCTCTATTCAGAAGAGCAAATCCAAGACCAAATTAGTTCATGCAGTGAGTGATGAAAAGGAAGTGGGACCATCACAACCAGTGGAAGAGACAGGGCCAGAGATAATCACCTGATCTCTATCCCTGGGTGGGCTGCGTGATATGCAGAAAGATTTCCGCCACCAGACGGGTGAGTCTATATTGATCTGGCTGCTCTAAATATGGGATGCCATGGCCAATGATGTGAACCTACATGGCAGTGAAGCCAAGCAACTAGGATCCCTGTCCCAGACCACAGGTATTGACCAGGGAATCGGGAGAAGACCAGAACCTCTAAGCCTGTGGAGGCAACTCCTGTGAACTGTGAAAGAAAAATACTTTTGTGAGGAAGACCTTTCAGTGCACCAAGGCAAGAGGGACACCATAGAGCAAGGTATGTGGTTGTCTGAGAGAATTAGCTGTGCTGGAGATGACTTTTTCTGGCAACAAGCAATTCCCTAATAATACAAACAGCATGCAGTGTACATCACAGATATGGCTGAAATTCAAACGGAATGAGCCAGCGTCATAATGCCAGCCCATTAGCAAGGACAGCATGGAAAAAGGGAGAAGAAAAAGTGGGCACTTTGGTTGACAACTTCCAGCCATTTGAAGAAACTATCAGTGCCCCATTATGGGCCCACAGCTCATCCAGCTGAGGATGTCCGGAATTTGAAGGAGGAATGTCTCAGTTTGAGACAAGTTTAGGAGGAAACGTCCTGTAATGAACGTCTCCTCGTAAGAAGGCAGTTTTCGACACTCCCTCCCCCACCGATACAAAAGGAATTTCTTGGATGAAAGTGAAAAACCTACTTATTTAACAAGCAGAGTGCCAGCTGGGCAAAGAAAAAAAATGAGTGATGTTAGATAATAAACCTCCTCGATGCAGAGAAACCTGGTTGTAGCAATGGGGAACAAAGCCGACAGACCTCCTTGTATGTCCAAAGAAGATCCTGTTATTGTCAGAAATCATCTCCTCTTTATACTCTTAATTTCCACTGGACACACCTGAAACCAAACTGAAACTTAACGGAACTTAACTGAAGAAAGGCACTCATTGGGTGGCACAGCTGCCGTGCTGCTGTCCACACGTCCTATCACCCAATCACCTTCCCATTCATATGCTGTCCATGCATTCCTCCAGCCAATCACAGTCTCACTTCCAACTGTCACTCAACCGACTCTCTCCTCGCTCGTAACTGCCTCTCACCCCTCAACTGACTTCCAACCATCCAGCCTGCAGCTGTGCCTTTCCCACAGGGCCTTCTGGTGAGCATAAGCCTTAACAACTTTAACAAATATAACCCCATATTCCACAGCTGATGGTTTTAGGGTTCTGTCTGTAGCTGGCTCGGCATCTTCCAAGGCCCAAGGCCAGGATACAGCATCCCCGCAGCCTCCCTGCCGGTCCACAGGCATCATGGGCCCATCAAGCTAGGAACAACTCCCCCTTGTGTTGCCAATCCAAGTCTGTCTGTGACACTTATATCTTTGCAGCCTGATCTACCTGCTCATTGTTTCAGTGCTCCTTGTCAGCCTGACTCTTGGAGACATGGGCATCTGCATGCAGACCTTCACAGGTAGCTTTTCTACCCGGGCAGTGATGTCTTTCCACTCTTCAGCAGCCCAGACTGGTTTTCCCCTATGCTGCCAATTAGCTTTTTTCCACTTTTCCAGCCAACCCCACAGAGCATTGATTACCATCCACAAATCAGTGTAAAGGTATAGCTTTGGCC
>VZTA01013014.1:241-14728 GCA_013398855.1 Mohoua ochrocephala
TCGGTGAATCACGGCTTTATGGATTGCGGGGTGTCGGGGCGCAGCAGCAGCAGCAGCAGCACGGGAGCACCTGCGACTCCCAAAAGCACCCGCGAGCTCCCAGCGCCCTTGTGATGCCTTCACAGGCTGCTCTTCCTCAGCTGCCTCCTCACCCCGGCACCTCGGCTGGCCAAGCAAAGCCCCCCCGGGGGTCTGAGGACAGCGTGTTCCAGGGCTGCCCCTTCCCTCGCTGCCTCCGTGCTCCTGCAAGGAGCGGCCGCGCTCCCTGCCAGGGGCTGGAGCTGCAGCCCGGCCCTGCCGAAACCCCTCAGCACGCTCCGAGGGTCGCGCAGCCCGTGGCGCTGCCCCTCACCCGCCTCCCGGGCCGGTTGCGGCGTGGATTTCTCGCCAGGATGCTGGAAAGTCCTTCCCGCTCCGCCGCAGCGAGGATGGGAGCGCGTCTCCCCGCTAAGCTACGCCAACCTGTTGCGCAGCGCCCTTCGCCGCACACATGCTCAGCTCGGCTGCATGACTGCACCATCTAGAGGCTGCGCCTGCCTGCTCGGAGCAGCCCGGCTCCATCTCATCCCCTAAATCACCCCGTTTCCCCCCCAAAAAATTGTCCTGCTTTTCTCCCGGATCTCCCCGCTTTCCCCCGGCAACAAGCGGGCTCAGCCCCTGGCAGGGCCGCGTCCTGCTAGGCAGGAAAAGGGGGCTGGAGAGTCGTCCCTCGGGGTGGAAAGCCCGGCTCTCCTCCCAGACTTTCTGCTCCCGCAGAGATGTCTGCTCCTCCGCGCCCGTGTGTGGGGTTTTTTTTCCCGAGTGTCAATTCACATGAAGCCAATTTAGCAGAAGATGAGAAGTGAGAAGCCAGGGAAGGTCAAAGCCCACCTTTGGGGCAGGGAGAGGAGCTGTGGGGTTTGTCAGGCTGTGCCCTGCTGATCCAGAATGAGCTGGGCAGGGAGAGGGAACGGAATTCTCCAGAGACACGGGGGAGATTTGATGGATCAGTAACTGGCAGCCCTCCTCGGAGGGACAGAGAGCTGGAGCAAAGGGAGAAACCGAGGGAGTGACCCCGTGGATCCAAGGCTGCCCGTGGAGCCCGTGGAGCAGGGACAGCAAACTTCAGAGATTGCTGGGGACCAAAGGTTTGCATTTCACAAGAGTCACGGGGCAGTCCATCGGTGGCTGCCCAGGGAGTGCCGGCGAGCCGGGCGCGTCCGTGGGTCACCGGGTGCCGCTGATTTGTGGGACACCGGTGACTGTCACCTCAGCCTCTGCTCAGCCGTGTTTCTGAGGGACAGGTCCCAGGCTCTAGGAATGCAGGGGAGAAGTGTCCTGGCATCGGGAACCACCTCTGTGCAGCCCAGAGGAGCGGCCTGGCAGAGCCCTCTGCGGTGCCAGCAGCACCCGTGGCCCGGGGAGCCGGGGGGACACCGTGTCCAGGCCACTGGTGACCTGGCATCCCAGGGCTGCCTCATCCATCCCTATCTTCCTCCTCCTCCACCCCACTGCCTTCAAAAGCCCCTCCCAGAGTGCTCCTTGCCCTCTGACAGCACAGGAAGCTTTGCCATTCCCTCTACTTCCTTCTCCTGGGCGTTATCGTAGAATCCCAGAGTGGTTTGGGTTGGAAAGGACCTCAAAGACCATCTCATTCCACCCTTACCTGGCAGGGACACCTTGTGCTATCCCAGGCTGCTCCAAGCCCCATCCAACCTGGCCCTGAACGCTTCCAGGGATGGAGCATCCGCAGCTTCTCTGGGCAACCTGTGTCTCGCCACCCTCACGGGGAAGAATTTCATCCCGAGATGTCCCAGCTCCAGATGAGTCACCCATCCTCACCTCGTCTTCACCATTCCCAGGAAGCAGAGCCAGCCCGAGCAACCAGAAACCCTCAGACTGCAGCTCTTGTCTGCAGCGTTGTTCCGTGAGAGCCTCCAGGTGCTTCCCGCCCGCCCGCCTGCCCCGGTGCTGGCAGTGCCACCGCCCCCGGAGCTGCTGCTGGAGGCTCTGGCTCGCCCCGAGCTCCGGGTCCCCCGTGCTGGGCTGCTCCAGGTACCCCGTGCTGGGCTGCTCCGGCATCACGCAGAGGCGGCTGCTTCGTGGCGCCGGTGGGGCCTTGTCAGAAGAACAAAGCCTGCGAGGGAAGAGCATCCAGCTAAATCTCTGGGAAAGCGAGAAGAAAGGGAAACACGGAGAGCAAATGAACCTTACAAGAGAATAAATACCCCCTCCCCAACACACACACGCAGCAACCTGGCTGCCGTCTGCTGCAAGGAGTTCAAAGGCTCCTCTGTTCTCTCTCTCATCAGCTCTGGGCTCCGCAGGAGAAGCAGCAGCTCGGATTTGGGCAGCAAATGCTAATAACACAGATGTTCTGACAATCCGCTTGTTTCTACAATTAAAAACAAAAAGATCCTCAAAACCCAAATGCGAGGAAATGAGCACATTAAAGAACTTCTCCTCCGCTCGCCTCCCGCGTCACCGAGGGCTGCAGGTTTGTGGGGGAAGGAGCCGGGTGGGTGCAGCCCCATCCGGAGCGTCGGTGGGATGATGCGGGAGCGGCGCATCCCTCGGACCGCGGCGACGCTCTGGCCGAGGGACGCGGGCAGCCGACCCCGGCCGGGATCCGCGGAGGAGCCGGAGGGCTCGGATGTTCGCCGCCTGTCTTGCCTGTGGGATGCTCGCTGCCAAATTATTGGGAGATTGTTTTTATTACTGTTTTAACTCTTTTTTTAACCTTGTTTTTCTCTTGGCTGCTCTTTCACTCACTCATTAATTTTGGTATTTTTCTCACGGTATATAACCCCTGTCACGGCTGCCATGGCAACAGGAGGGAATGTGCTCAGCGCTAAAATATCCTCTCAAAAATAACAAAAATAAGACAACAGAGGCAGCTTCTGTGGGCTGCTGCAAATGCAGATCTGGCCTGGCTTTGTGGTGACGGAGGATGAAAGATCCTGCAAGCCGGGGAAGCCCCTGCACCCTGGGCCTCCCACGGCGCTCGGCCCACCCCACATTGCAGGGCACGCGGGCTGCCCGGCTGGGGGCTCCTCCTGGGATGGACATTGGGGCCGAGCATCCCAAATCTCCTCATCCGGCCTTGAAAGCTCCTTCCCATCCTCAGGGCCACTGTCCCTTGTCCCTCAGGGCCACATGAGCTCCATCATTGCCACCCTGGAAGCTCCTCCTGGGATGGACATTGGGGCTGAGCATCCCAAATCTCCTCATCCAGCCTTAAAAGCTCATCCCTCTCCTCAGGGACCTTTCCTCAGGGACCTTTCCTGAGGGACCTTTCTTCAGGGCCATTGTCCCTTGTCCCTCAAGGCCACATGAGCTCCACCATTGTCATGCCAGAAGCTCTTCCTGGGAAGGACATTGGGGCTGAGCATCCCAAATCTCCTCATCCAGCCTTGAAAGCTCATCCCCTTCAACAGGGACCTTTCCTCAGGGACCTTTCCTCAGGGATCACTGTCCCCTATCCATAAGCTCCACGTGGTTTCCACCACTGTCATGCTGGAAGCTCCTTCTGGGGTGGGTCCTTGGGGATGAGCATCATAGACCTCCTCATCCAGCCTTGAAAGCTCATCCCCTTCCTCAGGGCCCCTGTCCCTTGTCCCTCAAGGCCACATGAGCTCCACCACTGCCACACTGGAATCTCCTCCTGGGATGGACCTTGTGGATGAGCATCCCAAATCTCCTCATCCAACCTTGAAAGCTCATCCCCTTCCTCAGGGACCTTTCCTCAGGGACCTTTCCTCAGAGACCTTTCCTCAGAGACCTTTCCTCAGGGTTCATTGTCCCCTGTCCCTCAGTTCCACAGATCTCCACCATTGTCACGCTGGAAACTCTTCCTGGGATGGACACTGGGGATGAGCATCACAGAAAGCTCCTCCCCTTCCTCAGGGAGCGCCATTCCCTGGATAACGAGGAGGAAATGTGGGTCTGGGCTTGGAGGAGGCGGTGAGGGCATCTCTCAGGGCTGCTCTCCACTGGGTTTTCATCCGCACGTGGATCCCTGGGACGAGTCCCACCTGGTGATGTGATGTCCCCAGACTCGGGAGCCGCGGCCGGCGTTGGTGGCAGGGCCAGCAGGGTTGTCACCCAGACCTGTCGTCTCCGCGTGACAGGATCGCCGGGCCGGGGGAGAGAGGCGCTTGCGTCGACAGAGCACACTCGGATCTCTCCGAGGCATTTGACTTCCTTCCACCTGACATTTTGATTAAAACTTGCATTAGAAGGAATTAACGGGGCACGGATGAGATGGATTCAAACGGCTTCCCTGGCAGAGCTCCGAGGGGGCTGCTAATGGGGAGAGAGCAGAAAGGAGCATTATTCCCACCTCCCTCCCCCGGGGCCCCACGCTCCGTCCGCTGCTGCGAAACATTTCTATCAATGATGGAGATGAAGAGATGAAATCTTTTGCTGGGAAAGCTGGAAAATGACACCCGGAGTGATGAGAGAGAGGGAAGAGGATGTTTTTACCTGGTTAAATGGTCAGGGGGTATTTGACGGCAGATATCCGGAATATGTCTGGGACTGAAGGTTGGATTTGAAGCCCTCAGGCTGGATCTTGGAAAGCAGTGACTCTGGGCATGCCCGTGCAGGCTGGAGAGAGGAACCCTGGCTTTTAACCAGCAGCCAAGGGAGCTCCTTTAAGCCCTCCCAGGAATATCTGCCTCCGTCCAGCGATGCAGATTTGTCCGTGGAAGAGTAATTAGGGATCATTGTGCGCTGGCCGTGCCCTGCTGCGGGGACTGAAAATCAGTGAATAGCACCCTTCTGGAGCTCTTTGTCTGGCACCCACCCCCAGGGATGTCAGGGGAATACCAGGAGAGCTGGAAGGAGCACCACAGACCCGACCACAGGCCAGAAAAGCCGGGCCTAGGGTTGTGATGCTGCTAAAACTCTGTTATCGGGTGATCTGAGCACCTGGCCTGTGTCCTACCACATGGAAAACAGAGCGGGGAACCCTTAAATCCCACAGCGAGGAGTGACAAGAGCAGGGCTGGAGCTGAGGAGAGGCAGATTCAGCCTTGGATTGAAATTCAGCATCCGAGTGGTGAAAGCATTTGAAGGCTGGAGGAGCTTTTCTCAGGGAGATGATGGGCTCACAGCGCTGCTGCAGCTTTTGTCACCAGATTAGATCTCGCCTTAAAAAAGAAACCATTTAATCCTGGGAGCAGCTCCGAGGCCGAGGCGAGGACGGGCTGGGGTGAGTGACCTCCCTGGCCTGATCCTTCACCTCATCCCTTCCCTCCACGGGCCGTTGGGAACAGAACGTCTGCAGTGCCCTGCAATTATTCAAGCACTGATTAATCAATCTCTTTCTCCAGGGGTCAGGAGGGTTCCTCCAATCCCCACCCAACCTCTGCGGCACCAGAGATCTCCTGGAGAAGAAGCAGCAGAGCCCCAAAATGAAACCTCGGTGGCTGATTGAGCTCTGGTGCTCAGTGCCTGAGCTGATCCTGCGATTCAGGCTGGGGAGGAGCTGCCCTGGCACTCCCAGGCTGTCAGAAGCTCCTGGGATGCTCCAACAGCTTCTCCAGGCTGGGACCCACCCCAAGGGGCAGCTCCTGCTGTTCCCAGCACCGCGCTCATGCCAGAGATTTGGGCTGTGGTGGCCTCCCTCCCATCCCCTGCCCTCTGGCACTCTCTTTATTCCCAAAATACTCAGATTCCTGCTCCTGGGTGTAAGGAAGGAGTGAGCGGTGCTGTACAAGAGGTGTGGGGTCAGAGTCATGGAATCACAGCATGGTTTGGGTTGGAAGTGGCCTTGAATCTCATCTCATTCCAAAGCTGGGCTGTCACCCACTAGATCACATTGCTGAGGTCCCCCTTGGCTGTCCCCAAGCCGGGCTCCCCGTGACCTGGCAGGAGCAGGTTTGGGAACAGGCACCCTGGCCAGGGCTCCGGTGGTTCCCGTCCTGCTGCTGCCGGAGCTGTGAGGGTCTGGCCGAGCTGGGGAGAGGCTGGAGAGCAGCAGGAAGGGGGAAGCTCTCAGGAAGCGCAGCCTCGCAAGGAATGAGCCGAGTCTCTCACGTCGCTGCCGCTCTCCGAGCTGGCCTCGCCTCCTCCGGGGATCTGCTATTCATTCCTCCTCCAGAGGAGAATTACACCCATTTCCTGCTTTTGTTAGGGTCCAACGGCCTCCCGCCTGAAATCCCACCTCCAGCTGCTGCTGGGAGATGGTCCAGCCCTGGAGATAGGCAAGCAGGCAGCAGGGAAGGGAGGGTTCCACATCCTCCCAGCAGGAGCTGTCGGGGAGCCGTGACCTCCCTGCACAGGATCCTGCGGCCCAAGGGTGCAGCAGGAGACTCAGGGAGAGGAGACCGGATCAGACCTGCCCTGCCCGTGACTGGCACGGGGCTGGGACACACAGAAACCTCGGCTCAGGCTGG
Organism: Mohoua ochrocephala; assembly: GCA_013398855.1. NCBI lineage: Eukaryota > Metazoa > Chordata > Aves > Passeriformes > Acanthizidae > Mohoua > Mohoua ochrocephala. The sequence goes on from VZTA01013014.1 coordinate 6,622, forward strand.
GACTTGCCCACGGAGACTGGGCTGGGCAGGAGAGGAGCTGCTCTGGGCATGGAGAGAAGGAGAGGCTGATCCCTCATCCCTGCTCCTGGCGAGGAGGGACTTGGGACCCACGGCCCAGTCGAGTTCTGTGGAGTTCAGGGACAGGCAGGGACCGTGGCAGGGTGCTGGGTGACAACAGCGGGTCAGGAACTGTGGTGGGGACAGCCAGACCAGAGGGTGGAGAGCTCAGGGTCAGCGTGGATTTGGGAGATGGCGGGGCCGGAGTGAGGGCAGGGTTGGTGCGTGGGGACAGCAGAGGAGAAGGGAGCTGGGGGACAGGGAACCAAGGTGCCAGGAGCACCAGCAGGGCAGGAGCAGGTCCCTGTGGGCATGGAGCACAGGAACAGGCAGCCCTGGCGCCGGGATGGGGCAGAGCAGGGCAGCACGGGCTGGCAACGGGAATGCAGGCTCCGAGGGGAGGTCATTGTCCCTCTGGAGCTGGCACGTGGCGGGAGCACGGGGCCAGCAAGGGGCTGGGGTGGGAAGTGGCGGCGGCAGTGATGGACCTGAGTGACCTTTGCAGGGCTGGGGTTGTGTTTGCCCCGAGTGGGTAATGCTGCCCCTTTATCTCCACTGTGTTTGCTCTGCAATATCCTGGAGCCAGCGCTTCCCAGGGCAAAATCCAGCGGCGCTGGAGTGAGACTCCAAGGGGAACGCAGGGCCAAACAAGTGGCAGACAAGCTGGGATCTGCGGGAAAGGCCGGCCAAGATCAGATACAGCACATCCTGAGGGAGAGAATGGGCCTCAGCGGGATGACCGGAGGTCTGGAGTGTGGGATCCTTGTAGGGATCTTCCCTTGGTCTTGGGGCACACGAGGACAGTGGATGTGGCACGGTGCCAGCGCTGGCCCTGGGATGCAGCGGGTGGAATACCGGGGATGGGACATCGCTCCCAGCTTTGCCCAGGTGCCGGGGCAATGGCGCAGAGCTCGCAGCGCATCCTGCTTCCCCCTGTGCCCGGGCATCACCACCCCAGGCTGGCATCCAGTGTGCACCTTCCCTCCTGGGGAAGGACAAAGTCCTTCTGTCCCCAGAGACAGCAGCTTTGCTGGGTGCCAGGCAGGCCAGCGTGCCCCACTCAGAGCGGGAAGGCCGTGGAGGCAGGGAAAGGTGGCAGAGCTGAGCAGGAAGTGGGTGAGGCGTCTTTGGGGCAGCTTGCTGAGGAACGGGGAGCAAACAGGCAGAGCAGACTTTGCCCATCCCAGTAAACAAACAGCATGGATCGCTCCAAAGCAATCCCTGACTCCAACCATCCCTAGCAGACACAACCTGCAGGGCCCTGAACTTTGGTTTATTTATTTTAGGGCAAAAGCGTTGAAGGGAAAATATCAAACAACAAATAATCTACATGCACGCCGCCTTCGCCAGGCGCTCTCTGCTCCCCAGGGCAGGCTGGCAGGTACAGCCTGTGCTGCTGAGTGCCACATCACGTGCCCACTGCCTGTCCCCAGCCCGCTGCCTGTCAGCCTGGAGGGCCGAGGCTGGCCCCTCCACGTCCATCCCATATCCAGCGCCTCAGATCAGCCTGCGTGGGTTCCTCCAGAGGGGCAGCTTTCCTTCGGGCTCGTGTGCCGCACTGGCCCTTGAATTCATTTTTCCCTTGCAAAAGGGGCCCCGTGGGTCCTGGGGACTGGAGGATTTGAGCAGCCCCTCGCAGTGCAGGGTGTGCTTTGAACACCTCCAGCATCTCCGCATAATCCTCTCTCGCATGCCTTTGTTGGTCGCCTTTCATGGCACACAATTCCCAGCGTGGAGCCGGGTGGGAATGAGTCAGAACAGCTCCGGCTTGGTGGGCTCTGGGTGTGGGGCAGCTTCCAGCCAGCCTGGAGGGCCGCTCCTGTGGCCAAAGTGCCCAGCCCAGTGACCCCCAGGCCACTGGCCAGTGCTCCCCTGCAGCCCGGTGTCCCCAGGAGCTGCAGCTCAGCAGCGATTGCTGGCGCTCGCAAACAGCCTTGTTTCATCTCCAGAGGAAACTCTTCAAAGCCACCCAAGCACTTTGATTTCGGAAAGGTTTTCGTTCCTGTGAAGATAAGAAAAGCTCCCTTGGCACGGTGCAAGGGCCCCCAGGAGGGACTGCAGCCCACATGCCTGGGAGCCTGGCAGCCACGGGCTGAGAGAGCCGGGCAGGCAAACGAGTCCATGGCCACCAGCAGCATCACTGGTGGCCTGGCACTGGACAGGAGGTGGCCCTGCTGCCACAGGACTGGGCCCTGCCCTCTGCCAGGGTCGGGGATGTGGTGGGGGGATCTGGAGAGAGGCTGGCTGTGATCTGGGGAATGGGGTGGGCACCTCCAGGCAATCGGGACAGGGAGGTGTCTCCTTCCCAGGGTCTGGGAGGAGGTGGGCAGAGTTCCTCTTGCAGGGATGATGGCTTGGAGGCCCGGATGCTGCTCCTAGCTCTGGGTTCTGCTGCCCAGGGGCTTGGGTTGGAAACAGGTGGAATGTGTCTGGATGTGGGAGCAGTGATATGGGGAAGCACCGGAGGGTTGGTGGAATGGGCTGGGAGCAGAGAATTTTGGGTCTGAGAGCCAGGCAGGAGCTGGGGAGGGTGTGGAGCAGGCTCTTGGGACACTCTGGGAATGGTGGGGACAGTCTCACCACGGGGGCGGATGTTCTTCCTGTCACCTCTCCTGTGGCCAGAGCCTGGCCCTGACCCTCCAGCCCCATCCTGGCTCAGTCATCAAGGCTTGAACCACAAGAGACTTTGAGCTGCAGGATGTGGGGGCAGGAAGCAGGAGCTCTCTTGGTGTCTGGGCCTTCTTCACAGCGAGGAATAAAATGAATGTGACAGTTTGGAGGGGAGCTTTGGATGATGAGATCCCACTGTTATGGGGGAACGACAGCCCTGAGCCACCTCAGCCTGAGGTCCCTGGCAGAACCACCATGAGCTGGCCCGAAAGGCTTTTGGAAACCACAGCTGAGCATGGAGATGGCACGGGGGGGACATGGGAGCTGCATCCTTTGGGAGGAGCGGGAGGAAAATGAACCCATCCAGCAAATCCCACTGAGCTGTGCCCGACGTGGAGCCAGGGTGTGACATCACTGCGGCTGTGACATCACTGCGGCTGTGACATCACCACTGCTGTGACACCACCATTGCTGTGACACCACCATTGCTGTGACACCACCACAGCTGTGACACCACTGCTGCTGTGACACCACCACTGCTGTGACACCACTGCTGCTGTGACACCACCATTGCTGTGACACCACCGTGGCTGTGACATCACCATTGCTGTGACACCACTGCTGCTGTGACATCACCATTGCTGTGACATCACCATTGCTGTGATACCACCGTGGCTGTGACACCACCACTGCTGTGACACCACTGCTGCTGTGACACCACCACTGTCAGCCCTGCAGGGACACCGGCACCACTGCTGAAGCTCCATCACCTCCTGGTCCCTCCTGGGGATGCCAGGGAGTGCAGGGGCCTCACTGAGGACCAAGAGGCTCCTGAGTTGAATTTTAGGTGGGTGAAGGGGCAGTCCCAAAGCTGAGAACTTCCCGTTCCTCTTCCCTGCCCTACTTTTGCTCCATGTGACCCCACACCTGCCCTGAGAGGCACCAGACAGGCCCAGCTCAAAGCAGGGACGGTGAAAGCGGGGACTCGGTTGGGTTTGAGGATCCTGCTGGTGGAGCGGGAGAGGGCAGGGTTAGCGGGAATGAACTGGAGACATGCTGGGACTGATGGAAGGAGCACGCCAGAGCCTGGGAGACCTGTCCTACTTTTCCAACAGTGCAGAGCCAGGGCGGGGGGTCCCTCCTGATTTCCCTTCCCAGGCCCCTGGGCTGATGCTGCGGGAGCTGCAGTGGGGACTCCCAGCCCAGCATCCCCCCGGCCCAGCCCGCAGTCCCGGAGGTGACAAAGCTCCAGAGGAAGGTGCACGAACGCCCCGGGGCACGAAGCAGGAGCAGGAAGCCCTGGAGGGAGGCGCTTGCTCTCCTTTCTGCCGAGAACAGCCTGGGGCACAAACGCTCCCCTGTGCCAGCTGCCTGCCCGGCCCCCACCCCAAACAACGGGGGCACACAAAGAGGGGCACCCCGAGCATCGGGATGATCCCAAGGATGCTTTGCGGAGGGCTTTGTCACCAAAAATGTTACGGAAAAGTGGTTTTTTTGGTGTTTTGGTTTTTTTTTTTTCCAGCCTGAGTCAGGTATTTAAAACCCTGTGGACCTTTCCGTGCCACTCCACCTCTTCAGGAAAGTGGGACGGGAGGAAGCGATTCAGAGGATCCCATAATTGAGTTTTGGTTTGCAATCCTGTTGTTAGCAGGGCAAAAATACAAGCCCAGAGCAGCAGCAGTGGGAGGCAGCACCCCCAGCCCTGCAGGACGCAGGAACGCCCTGGTGCCTCGGGGCACGGCAGGGTCGGGTTTCATTTCCTTCTGTTTCAGCCGGGTTTTCTGAGGGAACAGAGGTGATTTTAGCTCCTGGCTGATGTCACCAACGCGAGGGAGCTCTGCAGGATTTAGATCCCAGAATGGGAGGGTTGTTGAGGTTGGAAAGACCTCCGAGGTCATCAAGTCCAAGAGTTGTCCCAGCACCTCTGTGCTCACCGTGAAATCATGTCCCCAAGCGCCACATCTGCACATTTTTTCAGCCCACGGAGTCACAGGATGGTTTGGGTTGGAAGGGACCTTAAACACCATCTTATTCCACCCCTTCTAGCAGACACCTCCTCCTACCCCAGGTTGCTCCAAGCCCCATCCAACCTGGCTTTGAACACTTCCAGGGACCCACTTCCACTTGAGGCATCCCCAAATCGGTGGCTGGACATGGGGAGGTGCAAAAGGCGCTCTGAAGGAGGAAAGACACACCCGGAGCAAACACCAACCTCTGGCAGCATCTTCCTGGCACTGCAGCTCCCCAAAATGGGGATGGGGGCACATCTCAGCCAGGGGCTGGGTCTGTTGATGTGCAGAAATCCCGGGATGGAGCTGCCCGGTGCTCCCACAGCATCTCCCTGGTCTGAGCACAGACAGCAGGCTCCCTTCTGTGCCTGAACGTGCTGCTTCCTCCCACCACGAACCCGTGGTTCGTGCGGGGCCTCTCTGCTGGGTGCAGCGTTTTGGGGAGAGGGAGAGGGCAGTGAATGACCCTTGGGAGCACAGGGATAAAGCCACACGCCCTGGGCTGTGCTGGGTGGGACCTGCAGCTCTCAGGGTGGGTTCCAGCAGCTTGGCAGAGCCTAAACCCCTCTAAAACTGGGTCCTGCTGGCCCTGAGCTCTGCTGGTTGAGACCTGCAGCTCTCAGGGTGNTAGCTCCTGGCTGATGTCACCAACGCGAGGGAGCTCTGCAGGATTTAGATCCCAGAATGGGAGGGTTGTTGAGGTTGGAAAGACCTCCGAGGTCATCAAGTCCAAGAGTTGTCCCAGCACCTCTGTGCTCACCGTGAAATCATGTCCCCAAGTGCCACATCTGCGCATTTTCCTTTGCTGCCAACCCCTCCATCCCGGCCCCAAACTGCGCCTGCTGTTGCGCGGGCACGACTTGTGCGTGTCCGTGGGGGGAAGCAGCCCCAGGAATAACCCAGCCTGGAAACCAGGAGCTCGTGTGCTCGTTTGAAGTGCTGGATACGGCAGCTCAGGAGCCCCTGCTCGCCGAGATTTCTAATTACGCTTCTGCATAATTGTTCCAAGCATTTGCTCACGCTGAAGCAAAGCTTATTGGTTTGTGAGCCCGAGCACACCCCGGGGCCTGCTTTCAAATGTAGGCCCAGCCTTTACTGCCCCCGGTGCCGTAGTTGGAGGATGTGAATTTGTGTGTTATTGCTGAGAGCTCCGTCACCGGGTTTGGAGCTCGTGGAGGGCTCCAGATGTGTCATCTGGGCCGGGGGATTTGCTGCCTTTTGTGCTTTGAATCCTCCATCTCTGCCTTCGCTTCCCTGCCTGAAGAGGAGGAGGAGGAGGAGGAGGAGGAGGATGAGTTTGGGAACGTGGCTCCTGCTCCTGCATGAGGTTGTCCCGGTGTTTTGGCCGTGCATTCCCAAACCTCCGCCGCATTTCCCCCGTATCCCGTGCTTCCTGTGCTCCGTGTGCTCCCGGCCGTCTCCGCTTCCCGATTTCCATCCCGTGTTTTACCCCCTGCATTCTCTCCCCCTCTCCGTTGGCTCTCTGTGGGTTAATCCCTATTTTCTCAACATTTGGCTCCCTCTCATGCATCTGCCATCCGAGCAATAAGAACCTTCCCTGTTTCTCTTCCCAGTATTCCCAAAGCTCTGCTGAGCAGGCTCGAGCCCCGGTCCCATCACATTCCCATCCCTGCCTTTCCCACAGATCTGCGGGGCCGGGATCGAGCCATCTCCATGTCCTAGGAAACGTGGCACAGTGAGAACTGCTCTTGCTTCCACCCCAGGCTTGGCATCCTGGCTCCGTGTCTCTGGGATTGTCTTGTGGGAGTCATGGCACCCCTGGGAAGCAGGATCAGAGCCAAAGTTAGGGCAGGGACTGAGATTAAACCCAGCTCTGGCTCGTGCCAGGCTTATGGGGCAGTTGGATGAGGCTTGGAACATCCTGGTCTCTGCCTGTGGCAGAGGCTTGGAATGAGAAGAGCTTTGATTTCCAACCCAAGCCAGTCCATGGTTCCATGGTTCTGTGAGAACCTTTCCCATTTCCTTAAGCCTTTGTGGAGGGGTGGGAAGTGCCGAGCTCCAGCTTGCTCTGCCAATCCGTGCAGAGTGGAACACACGGGCTTCTCCTGCCCTCCCAGATTTGCTGGGATTTGGGGAACCATCCCTGGCAGTCACTGCGTGGTGTCACAGAAAACTGGGAATGTGTCTCCACCAAAGCCCCGGTGAGTCCTGGGAATGTGGTGCCAAAGCCACCCGTGAAGTCCTTCATGTGTTGAACCACTGGGAGCAGGGACAGGTGACACCCAAATGGCTCCTTCCACGAAATCCTGGGGCTGCTGTCCCCGTTGGGATGAGGGAAGAGCCAGAGCCGTGGGGGTTCCCGAGCAGACAGGAGGGAGCAGTTCTGGGCTCCAAGCAGCGGAACCTCCAACGGGGCAGCAGCACCAAGGCAGAAACGCGCCCACAGCAACAACTTCCCCCTGCTCCAGCGATGCTTCCCGCTGCTTGATTGGTGATCCACTTATCCAGGCTGGAGCTCCTGGTGCTGCCCTCCGTGGCCAAGGCCAGCACCGGTCCCTGCGGAGCTCCCAGGCCACGGTGTTGCCCAGGAAGGGGAGAAGGGAAGCCCAGCAGCAGCAGCAGCCCTGCGCAGTTCTGCAGTAATATCCAAATCTGCTTACTGTCTGCCGCTGTGATTGAAGGAGTTTCTGTAATAATGTATTAGCTAAAGCTTCCAGATTATCCCAAAAACATCAGCTTTAACAAAGGGGTAATGCCTCTTTAATCCCCGCATGATCCCGGTTCCCAGTCTCTGCAGGACATTAATTCACGGCTAATACACAGACTCCAGGCAGGCTGCTAATGTGGGCTGCAGCCCAGCGGGGCCAGCCGGCCACTGCTTTGTTCCCCCTGCTCCTGGGAATGCCGGGATCTCCAGCCTGGCCCCGCTTCCTGAGCAGAGCTCCCGGGATTTGGCCGCTGCGGTTGGTCTGGGAGCGATGCGGGATGTTCCCATCTTCCCTGCGCTGTGGGACGGCCCGGCACTGGGTGCTGGATGTGGGATGTGTTCCTCACCCCCACATCCCTGGAGGAGGCATAAAGGACACCCTGGAGCAGGTTTCCCAGAGAAGTTGAGGCTGCCCCTGGATCCTTGGAAGTGTCCAAGGCCAGGCTGGACGGGGCTTGGAGCAACCTGGGACAGTGGAAGGTGACCCTGCCCATGGCAGGGGCTGGGATGAGATGATCCTTAAGATTCCTTCCAACCCAAACCATTCTGTGAGTTTATAATTCCGTGGAAATCAGCTGTGGTTCTGCTGCACTTGGCAAAAAACTTCCTGGTGGGAAATGCCATGGCCAGGGGTGATGGTGATGCCTTAAGTGGCCACCTAAAACACAGAGACCAGACAGGAATTAAGAGAATAAAAGGAGGGATTTATTTGAAGGCCTTCAAAGGCTCACCCTGGGCAGTCCAGAGGCTCCACCCCAGATGG
>VZTA01013014.1:16974-37185 GCA_013398855.1 Mohoua ochrocephala
CAGGCTGGGCCAGGGGAGGCTCAGGTTGGACATCAGCAGGAATTTCCCCATGGAAAGGGTGATAAAGCACTGGAACAGGTGCCCAGGGAACTGGTGGAGTCCCCATCCCTGGAGAGTTCACAGACATGCAGAGGTGGCACTTGGGGACGTGAATCAGTGATGTCCTGGGCAGTGCAGGGAGAATGGTTGGACTGGATGATCTAAGAGGTCTTTTCCAACCTCAAAGATTCCGTGGATCCGTGACCTTCCCTGGCTGCTCCTGGCACTTGACTGCCCTGGGGACATCAGGCACCTGCGCTGGCCGCTCCCCCATTCGTGTCCACCCCGCTGTGTGCAGAGGGACACACGGGAGGTGTTGGGGCAGGGGCTGAGCTCCTGAGGGGACACATACACAGAGGGATCCGTGCCCAGGTGGCAGCTCCCACTCACACGGGAACGTCACTCGGACACGCAGAGGCCAAAGCACGACAATTTTACCCTCAGTCCTTCCCAGGCAAGGTGGAGGCTCCTGGGTGGAGCTGGCACCAGCCAGGAGCCCTTACTGGTTATACTGGGAGCCTGGTGGAGCCGAAACCAGCCCTCCCACAGTGTCTGGGCTGCAGTGAGTCAGTCACCCCTGGCTGCTCTCTGCCGTGAGGGACTGCATGGGGTGTTTTCCCTTGCCAGGAGGGTTTTCCATGGCTCGGCATTCCCAGAGCTGTGTTACTGCAGGGAAAAGGCCAGGGGACACTGCGAGACACACGAGTGACACGGAGGCGTGCGAGGGACGGGGCTTGGAGCAGCCTGGGATAGTGGAAGGTGCCCATGGCAGAGGCGGAACGAGATGGGCTTTAAGGTCCCTTCCAACCCAAACCATTCCGGGATTCCGGGATGTTATCAGGGATGAGCCACAGAGGGTCCAGGGCAGCAATCCGGCAGGAGCTCCCTCCTGTTCAGCCCTGGGAGATGTCACCAAGGTTCATTCTGGCAGCTGCTTCCCCAGGCTCTGCTTTGTCCCCATGCTCCATTCCCACTGAGCAGTTCCCGCAGCCGGGAAAAACGCCGGGAATGCTCCCCCTGCCTCTGATGCCAGCCCAAGGTGCTGCGGCAGCAAACCTGGCCCTGTGCCGGCTGCTGGAACTCTGGCTCTGCCGTGCCACACCTCGGGATGCTCCCAGGGAATCAGTCCCTGCAGGGACGCGGGAGCAGCACGTGTGGACCCGAGGTGGGGCATCCACGGAACGGATGAGGCTGGAATCGCCACCTGCATCCCCCCCAGCTTGTCCCCCGCACCAGAGGGGACTCCACGTGTGGGCACGACGTTCCTGCTCGTGCCCATCCCAGAGCTGCCTCCAGCAGGGCTCTACCCCGTGCCAGGGAATGCGTGATCCTTGCAGGGAGGATTCCACGTGCCGGGGAGGCTCCGGCAGCCTGCGGAGCTTTGGGAAAGGCACCTGACAGGCTGGGTAGCATTTTCCTGCAGGGCATCATTTCACGGCTACGAGGTGTTTTCTGCGCGGAGATTCGTGTGCAGGCACGGAGCAGCAGGACAGGCTGGGAGCCTGGGAATAGCAGGAGCTGAGTCAAGGGACTGGCACGAGAAAATGTGGGTCTGGTTTGGGCATGGGCACACGGAGAGGAGGAGGAGGAGGAGGCAGCTCCTGGGGGCAGGGCACACAAATGCTTCCACACAGAGCCTGAGCACGGCTTCCATGGATTTACCTGCGCTGGCCAGGCTGGGTGAGGCCCTGAGCAGCCTGGGTAAAGTGGGTGGCATCCCTGCCATGGAATGACATGGGTTTCAAGGTCCCTTCCATCCCAAACCATTCCACGATTCCGTGATTTGGGACCCTGGGAGTTCACGTGCGCTCTGTGGGTCTCTTGCGTTCCAGCCACGCAGCTTCCCTCTGACCTGGGCAGAGCCCTGGGCTCGGGATGAGGGGTGGGGAGCCCACGGGACCACCCCAACAGGCAGGGATTTTTGGGGTCAGCGTGGTGCCCTGAGCCCGTACGAGCTCCGTGCCGCCGCTCGTGCCGCCCGCCACCCGAACTCCAGATACTTCCACGACAAATAAACGCCACACACCGCCCACAGCCGGAGGGTGGGGACAGCTAAAAATACCCTCCCCTCACGGCTGCCAGCAAACCCCAGCGGGGCCACCTGCCAGCGGGGAGCCAGAGCCACCCCAAGCGGAGCCGGGCACCCCCCGCACGCTCGGGAACAGGAATAATTCCTGCGGCGTGACCCGGCGCTGCTGGAATGGGCTCCTCGGAGCCGGGATGGGTGCCCAGGCAGCTCAGCCCAGCTGGCAGCTCCCCACGCTGCCTCCACAGACGCAGTGGGAGGCACAGATCCTGGGGAGACAGGCGAGGAAGATCCCAAGGTGGGGGGAGGGGGTGACATCCTTCTCTGCCGACTCCCCAGGAGGGCAGCGGAATTGCCAGACCAAGGGGGAAAGGCGTCGGCAAGGCCACGGAGCTGCTGGCAGAGGGGTGGGGGACACTGCTGGGGACGGGGGACACTGCTGGGGGGGACAGGGGCGTTGAGGGGACCATGGCAAAGGCGTTGCTGTGAGGTTGGGACGGGGACATTGGAGCAGCCTGTCCCACTCTGGAGAGAGGGATGAGGATGGTGGGGAGGTGCTCCTGAGCCTCCGTCACCCTGCGCGAGGTATCCCCAGTTCTGGGTGGTGGTGGCACCTTCCCAGGGTGGCCATCGGTGTCCTGTCCGAGCAGGGAGGGTACGGGCAGTTGCCCTGTCCCCAGATGTCCTGCAGGCTCAGTCCCTCCCCTGAGCAGCACTCATCTAAGTGCCCATAAGGAGCAAGGTTTGCTCCCCCTCTGGAAGCTCCCGGACTCCCAGGGATGCTCCACATGGACTGAAATTCCTCTGGGCAGGCAGCGCCTCAGGAGCTGCGGGAAGCTGCTCCCTTCAGCTCCCCTGGCTCAGGACAGCACCTGGGAGCTCAGGGACAGGGTGTGATGGGGAGCAGGAGGGCCTCACTCTGCCTCTCACCTCCCAGAATGAAAACCCGAGATCCTGGAGGACACATCACAGCGTCGAGAGCGTGAAACTAGAAAACATCTCGCAGCTCCCTGCCTGCCTGGCTCCGCAGAGATCTGCCCACTCAGCCCGAATCCGGAGGCACGGAAAAGGAGCGAACCAGAAGAGCTTTGTCTCTGTTCCAACCCTTCGGAGATTTGAAACTTGACAACAACGCGGGAGAGATTTTCACCCTGTTTTTACAGATTAGCGGTGCATGAAAACGCTGCCGCACTCCGGGCCAGGCCCACGGAGAAACCAGTTCCCAGTGCCGATGGAGAAACCTGCTCCCAGTGCCCATGGAGTAACCTGTACCCAGTGACCATGGAGAAACCTGCTCCCAGTGCCCACGGAGACCTGTTCCCAGTGCCCATGGAGCAAACCTGCTCCCAGTGCCCATGGAGAGACCTGCTCCCAGTGCCCATGGAGACCTGCTCCCAGTGCCCATGGAGAAACCTGCTCCCAGTGCCTGTGGGGAGACCTGCTCCCAGTGTCCAGGGAGACCTCCAAGCCCCTTCCAGTGCTCCTCCAGAGCTGGAGATGGACTTGGGATGAGGGATGGAGGGACAGGACACAGGGAATGGCTTCCCACTGCCAGAGAGCAGGGCTGGATGGGATATTGGGAAGGAATTGTTCCCTGGGAGGGTGGGGAGGCCCTGGCACAGGGTGCCCAGAGCAGCTGTGGCTGCCCCTGGATCCCTGGCAGTGCCCAAGGCCAGGTTGGATGGGGCTTGGAGCAGCCTGGGACAGTGGGAGGTGTCCCTGCCCATGGCAGGGGGTGGGGTGGGATGAGCTTTAAGGTCCTTTCCATCTCAACCATTCCATGATTCCATGACCCCGAGTCCCCCCCCCGAAAGCTGCAGAAGTTCCTGCTCAGGATGGCTTTGCTTGGGCTGCTCTGCACCCCAAAAGTGACCCCTCTTCCCCCCTTCCCCCATGGATTCAGGCTTTCCTGCCCCGATCCTGTGTTTGCCAAACCTGGGGGGGCCCCCACGAGCTCGCCCCACCCCCAGTTTGCCCAGGGGAAGCCAAGCCGGGAGGATCCCGCATTTCCCGCTGGGAAGGAATTTATCCGAAGGGAGAAAAGCAAGGTAAGACCCTGAGCCCGTGGCAATCCTCGAGGCCCAGGAAGCCACCGCAGAGGAGCTGCATTGCACAGGACTGAGTCATCCTCTCTTCCTGCTGCCTCATGTCGGATATAATGGACATGAGGGGAAAAAAAAGCAGGATTACGTTTTCTCTTCCTCCGCCAGCCACGATCCTGAAGTGTGGCACGGTGACGACCAGCTTGACTCCTTCAGGGGCACAGCTCGACCCTGAAAAGCCTGGAAGGGTCTGCCCCGGCCCTGTGGGGGTTTTCCCACGGGCAGGGAGCAGGTGAGATGCTTCCCACCGGGATCTCTCTCGGGATCGGGGCACTCGCGATCAGTGGGTGCCCACACGGCAGGTTCTGAGCTGTTCCTTTGGCATGTTTGTTCCAGCAGCCCGAGGGGTTGGGAAAGGCTCTGATTCACCGGGTAACCTCATTCGAGGGCAGTTTCCTGTCCCTGCTCCTTGCTCCACCCTCGGCCGGTGCTGCCAGACTGGTTGTGCCGCTGCCCAAGCAGGACGAACACCCCTCGGGGGCTCCTGCAGTGCCAGGGGGCATTTCCAGCCCCACAGCTCACCCCACAGTGCCCGGGCAGCTCGTGGCAGGTCTCCTCCACTCGTGAATCCACCCTGGAATGCCCCTGGTGGAGACTTCCCCGGTGGAAGTGCTGCTCCTGGCTGGGCCACGTTTTCATCAGCGGGCTGGAAATAAATCCCCAGTCTTGCTGCTGATATTCGCAGCTGACACGGGAGCCTGGCAGGGCAGTAAATAGCGATGAGGAACCAGCAGCCCTCAGCCCAGCACAGGCCCGTCCAAGCCTCCCTATTTTATCCCCCAGCTGAGAGTTCGAGCCGGGAACAAGCGGTGCCGCCTGTTCCTGCCAAACTGAGCCCGGGCTTCGGAGAAGAAATATGCAGGAGCAGTAGGAAGTGAGGTTTAGCATCCCTGCGAACCTGAGGGAAGGGGAGAGCTGCTGCTGGGGGCTGAGAAAGCCCAAGGTGGGCTGAAATTCCCATGAAAGACAGATAAATGTGTCGGGAAGAAATAGGAACAGCGATGGGGGTGTTGGTGCTGGTAAAAAAGGGAAAAAAGGGGAAAAAAATGCTCCCATTTGGAGGGAATTCCCGTTTTCTCCTGGGAATAAGCGGTCCCAGTCCATCCCTGTGCTGGCCCTGGCCGTGGGGAGGCTGTGGAGCAGAGAGTTCAGCAGGGAGAGATCCGGGGAGGAAGGGACACTGCAAAGGGAAGAGGGAAAAGGGAAAAGGAGTGGTTTTTTCTCCCAACTGACTCATGTCTGCATTGCCGTGAGTCAGCACGGCAGGATCACCTGCCCAGGGCAGCCTTTGGATAGAAACGATCTTTGAGGCTCCTTCCCAGCCCACGCCGTGATTCCACGGCCGTGCAGGAATCGGGGATTCCGCGCGGGAATAGGGGCGCGGTGGCTCTGCCCTTCCCGACGCTCCCGCGGCCTTGGGCAGGCTGCAAACCTTCCCCTGGGAGGTGACCCCGTGTCCTGGCGTGTGTCCTGCCAGCTCAGGGGGCCCTGGCACAGCCCCTCGCTGCTGCCCCGGTGCCACCCAGCATGGCTGGCACAGCCACATGGATTGCCAGGGGGTCAGATCCCGCTCCGGGAACTAATCCTGCCTAAAAATAGTCCTTTTTAAAAATTGTATATTTTAACTGGCTCAGTCCTGCAAGGCAGCTCCCCCAGTCCAACGCTGTCCCACCACTGCCCAGTCGCCCCAGTATAACCAGGGCAGCAGTGGGGAGAGTCCCCCCGACAGAGGGGGGGAAATGCCGGGACTCCCCTCAGCAGTGGGGTCCCCTCGGGGCACTGGGGGTGAGCAGCGCATCCCCACTCGCTGTCACAGCGTGCGGAGGGTTCCAAACCGCCCCCGCTGTGTCCCGCTCGCTGTCGGGAGCAGAGGAGCGCCCGGATCCACGCGGGAGAGCGGAGGGAGCGGGATTCGCATCTGCCGAGGCGCCCGAGCTGGGCACAGCCCCAAGGCCGACTGCATCGGGGCTCCCACCTCACCTCATCCCCCTCCCCCTGCAATTCTGCCTCCCTTTCCCACCCTGCTTTCCGCCCGCACTGGCTTCCCACCCTCTCCCACACCAGCCGGCTCCCGGGGCTGCATCCCGGCAGGAGCATCCTCCTCCTCCTCCTCCTCCTCCTCCTCCTCCTTCTCCTCCCGCAGCCCCCGCCCAGCCGTGGCAGCTCCCACCCCGCTACCAGGAAAGCTCAGAGTGCTGGGATCCCTGCCAGAGCCCGGCTCCTGCGCTTCAGCTGCCAGCGAAATGCCAGGAACGTGATCTCCGGAGCCTGCCAGGTGACGGGAGCGACGCTTCTGCAGCGCTGGCACCGGGGTGGCTCCAGTGGGCCATGCTGGGCCCCTTCACTTTGGGGTGCACTTCCCCTCTGCCCCTGCCCGATCCAAAACCCTCTCTGGAGCCTCCTGAGCGTCAAAGTTGCTCACAAAAATATCCTGAAATGGGCACCTGCAGGTCGGGGATGCAGAGGGAGGCGCTGGGGGTGGCTCCGGTGGGCCGTGCTGGGCCCCTTCGCTTTGGGGTGCTCACATCCCGCTGGGAGTGCTTCCCCTCTGCCCCTGCCCAATCCAAAACCCTCTGGAGCCTCCTGAGCATCAAAGTTGCTCACAAAAAAACCCTGAGATGGGCACCTGCAGAGGGAGGCGCTGGGGGGGAGTGGGTAGGACTCTACAGAGCCTGAAGGGAGCTGAGATCTCACCCAGACCAGGAGAGGCTCCTGCTCCTTCCCTGGGCAAACTGAGGTGGTTCTCCCCCTTCCTGGAAAATCACCAAGGAGCACCCAGGATGTGGGGGATGAGGCTGGGAGCACCCAGACCCCATCCCCGCATTCCCGGTGGCCTCATTCTCTCTGCTGTGAGCCCAGGGAAGCCATCGGGAATTGGATGCTGTGCCTGGGGGTGCCATGGGGCACCTGTGGATCCACGGGAGAGGCGCCAGCGGGAAGGAAGGAGAGGATCGGTCCCCACCACGCCCTCAGGCTGTGTGGTGGAAACCTTCACCCAAGGGCTTTTCTTCTCTTTTTGCCCATTTTTGCCCATTTTTGCCCATTTTTCCCCCTTTTCCTCACCATTCCTCACCGTTCCTTGTGTTTATCCCACATCCCAGCACTGATCGCTGCCCCTCAAGGGATTGCAGGTCACGGCTCAGGTTCCCTGTGCCCTGCACAAAGCACCCCCAGGCCAAGCCCTCCGTGCCCTCTGCGCTCCTGCCGTGTGGCAGTGCCGTGCCAGCCTCCGGGGACATTTGGGTGATGCCCCCTCCCAACCCCGTCACCAGCGCCCCCATCAGCAGTTTCTGTGAGGCCACGGGACGCCTGTCACCCTTCGGCCGTGCAGGGGTGGTCCCTGGGAAGAGGAGGGAGGGGCACGGATCATCCCTGGGCGTTCCTGGTGGTGTGTGCCCTCACCAGCATGGCATTCTTGTGTCAGAAACCTAAAAATCCGGGGAAAATACTGCAAAACATCCTGGTTTTAAAAACGGCAGCGCAAAAGGCAAGGGGGGCGAAGTCAAGGCTCTGCTTTCAAACCTCCTTCCTCCCCCTGGGAATAGGGAAGTGAGGGAATTACGGGGAATTCTGGTGCGACCCTTGCACGTGGCACACTAAGGAGAGGCACTGAAAGCTGGGCGCACCTTGCTGGCAGTGCCCAAAAGGGCTGTGCCGCCCCTCCAGAGGCCAGAGGAGACCAAATCCTGCCCCGTGGCCACCCCGTGGGTACAACCTGAGTGCCCACACTGCTGCTGCCACTGCCAGTGACCCTGGCTTGGTGCTCCCCAAGTGCTGGCACCGGGTTTATCGCCAGAGCTGTGCCATCCTCTGCCTCCTGAAGGACACAAAGTCCACCTGATCCCCAGAGCACGTGGCCCTTGATCTTTGTCACTCCTGGGCAGCAGAGTCGGAGCTGCCTGGGGTAAGAGCAGTGCTGAGTTCCCTGAGGGTTTGTCCTGGCTCTGCTCCCGGCAGAAGGGACGGCACCTGCAGCGTTCCCGGCCGCCCCACACGGGTGGGACACACACGGGGCCCGAGTATTTTTATCCTCCCCAAGTGCCTGTGAGTCACTCATTTGTCTCTCCTCCACATCGAACCATTCCAGCACAGCGCCAGCTCAGAGGCAGCGAGCAGGGGGAAAAGGATTTCAAACCCAGCTCTCCTCACAGGCTGCAGGAGGGGAAAGGATGGGAACCATCCCTGCTCGCCCCAGCCCCAGGCAGTGACCCCCTAACCCTCCTCTTCCATCCCCAGCTCAACCCCAGAGGTGCAAATCCCCTCTCTCCCAGCGTGGCCAGTCCCAGCACTGCCTGCTCCTCTCCCAAAGAGTTGGTTGGGAATGGGCTGGCACTCAGCAGGAGCCAGGCACCAGAACATGGCCGGGAAAAATGTGATGTCCCAGGTTTCCGAGGGTCTGAGTGTGCCCAAAGCAGCACCGACACATTTCCTTTGTAAAGGAGAAAAGTTCCCTGGATGCAAATTCTCCCTCTGCAAATGCCTGTGGCTGGCGCAGGGGAGCTGGGCGTGCACTGCCCACGGGTCCATCCATGGAACAGCTTACAGGATAAAGGGAATGGCTTCAAAGTGACAGAGAGTAGGGTTGGATGGGAGATTGGGATGGAATTCCTCCCTGGGAGGGTGGGCAGGCCCTGGCACAGGGTTCCAAGGGGGCTGGATCCCATCAAAAAGGCTGGATGCCACCAAGTGGGCTGGATCCCTCCAAGGGGGCTGGATCTCACCAATGGGCCTGGATCCCATCAAAGAGGCTGGATCCCTTCAAGGGGGCTGGATCCCACCGAGGAGGCTGGATCCTTCCAAGGGGACTGGATCCCATCTCAGAGGCTGGATCCCATCAAAGAGGCTGGANCTGCAAATGCCTGTGGCTGGCGCAGGGGAGCTGGGCGTGCACTGTCCACGGGTCCATCCATGGAACAGCTTACAGGATAAAGGGAATGGCTTCAAAGTGACAGAGAGTAGGGTTGGATGGGAGATTGGGATGGAATTCCTCCCTGGGAGGGTGGGCAGGCCCTGGCACAGGGTGCCCAGAGAAGCTGTGGCTGCCCCTGGATCCCTGGCAGTGTCCAAGGCCAGGCTGGACAGGTCACAGGTTTGCATCCCACCAAGGAGGCCAGATCCTTCCAAGGGGCTGGATCCCATCAAAAAGGCTGGATCCCACCAAGGGGGCTGGAACCCGCTGAGGGAGCTGGACCCTTCCAAGGGGGCTGGAACCCACTGAGGGGGCTGGATCCTTCCAAGGGGGCTGGATCCCTCCAAGGGGGCTGGAATTCACTGAGAGGGCTGGACCCTTCCAAGGGGCTGGATCCTTCCAGTGAGGCTGGATCCCATCACAGAGGCTGGATCCTTCCAAGGGGGCTGGATCCTTCCAAGGGGGCTGGATCCCATTAAAGAGGCTGGATCCCATCACAGAGGCTGGATTCCACCCTCTTTGGGTGGGGAGATCGGGCAAGGCGTGTCTCCTGCAGCTCTGTGCGTGGCCCTCACACCCTGGGCACGGACCCGTGAGGGTCCAGCAGCCCTCAGAGATGGGAGCACAATTTTGGGGCATCTCTGGAGCCCTCCAGCCCCACTTTCGGCTCGGTGCCTGTTTGCTGCGTGGCACCAGCGAAGCAGCCCCGCATCCCACGGCACCCACACCCCCCCGCCCTCCCCACTCCTAATCGCCCTAATCCCTTGAAACAAAGTCCTAATCCCGGGGAGCTCAGTGAGGCAGAGCGGGGTTCCTGCGCCGTGCCATGGCTAAACAGTGCTCTAATCCCAGAGCAAACTGCTCTAATCCCAGAGCACGGCTCCCTGCCCCCCACCCGATCTGCAACCGATCGGCACCGGGGCAGCGATGCCAACGGAGCAGGGCCACCCCTCTCTGTCACCAGGGAGGGGTCGGGAGGGTGTGGGGGGCACTGGGGCAAGGGGAACAGGGCCGTGGCCGCTGTGGGGCCGTGGCTGAGCCCTCCCCGTGCCGGACAGCTGTTGGCAAGGGCCGCGCTGGGCTGCTGCCCACGCCATCGATTGGCTTCAGCAATATTTAAAGCTCCCGTTTAATTTCCAAATGCAGAGGAGTGGTTTCCACTCGTCTGGCTGGCTGTGAGCATTTCCAGCTCTGCTGGGCTCTGGGAACACTGGGCAGAGAGGGGGGGACAGAGGGCCTGCAGGGGGTCACAGCCGGGTCAGGCGCCCAAAGGAGATCCTGGCTGTTGTCGCCGGGCTGGCTGTGCCCGGCCGGGCTGGGGACGTGAGCGGTGCCGGGAGCTGCAGAGCCCGAGCCGGCCAAGCCAGCCCTGCCTGGCAGGATGCCCGTGGGGCCATTTCGGAGCACCGGCGGATGGGGAGGGCTCTGCAAGCGGGAATTGCCTCCCTCTCCCCAGCAGACGGGAGGAGGAGGAGGATTCCCCCGGGGCTTTGAACCTTCCCCTGCCGCTGCTCGGCTCATTCTGCAGCACCAGGGAGCACCAGGCAGGGCTGGATCCTGGATCCGCAGCACCCACAGCAGCACCCAGGGCTCCTCATCCTCCCAAACCCCCCCTGCAGGGACCTCGCCCCAGGCGAGGCAGATCCCCCGGTGCACGCTCCCCATGCTGCACATTCCCAGCTCAGCACCTCCCCAGTGCCTGCGGCACGCCAGGGATGCGGATCCCAGCTCCCATCCCTCCCAGCTCGCAGGGAAAGAGGCTTCATCCCAACTGGGCAGCGGCAGGAGCAGCTCCCCCGGGAGCAGTGTCATAGCTCGGGCCGTGCCGTGCTCTGGCCAGGGTGATTCAGTGCCTGGCTGGCTGGAGCTGCTCCCCTCAGAGCCTTTGAAGCCCGCACACGCCGTTAAAACAAGGCCTGAAATATTTATCGAGTCAATTTTCAACTCACATAAACTCCGTGCTTACTAAGGGGGAAAAAAAAAATAAATAAATAAACCTCCACTCTCGTTTTCCGTGAATCCCTGAAATGCAAACCGAGCCGCCGGTGCCAGGTGGGCTGGGTGCCCACGGAGCCAGCCCCGAGCCACCCCTCCCTGGGCATGCAGGAGGTGCTCTGCACGCCCACGCTGCCAGCTCCTGCTCCCCGTGGCCTCGTCGGGCTCTCCCTGTCCCTGTCCCTGTCCCCGCTTTCCAGCCGGGTCCCTCTGCTCCTGGCACGAGGGAGCTTTCGGAGTTTTTTGGAGCTGCCGGAGCGGCTTCAGCTGTTCCCTTTGCTGTGCGAACACCCCTGGCTGGCTCAGCCCGAGGGTCCCCGAGCAGCCCCAGCCGGGCGGGACCGGAGCCTTTGTGTCCCTCCCGGAGCGGCGGCGAAGGGGAGGGGGGAGATTTGCAATGGAAATGGAGCGGGCGCTGTTTGAATCTCCCCAGCAAAGAGCCATTAGCGCTAATGACAGCTCCCGGCGAGGAGCAGAGGGCATTTCCCATCCGCAGCCTCGGAGCACTTTGCACCGAGCCATTTCTCCCCCCTCCCAGCTCCTCACCCCGCAGCGCCGGCGGGTGCGGGATGCCAGGGATGCTCCTTCACCGCCCTTCCAGCGCCGGAACAGGAGGGAAAAGGGTTGGGATTCGTCTCCCTGCCCCACAGCCTCCGGCAGAGGTGGTGCTTCACTTGTCCTCTCCTTCGGGGACTTTTTGTCGCCTCCGAAAGGTCTCTCGGGGACTCAGGGGTTGGGGATGGGCCACAGGGTCCATCCTACAGCTCCTAGGCCTGTGGAGGAGAGGGAGCACAGGGACACCTGCCCAGAGATGCCGTCAGAGCCTGGCAGGGGCCAGAACTTCATCCCGACTAGTGCCAGGAGATCCAGGGAGTGGGAGAGGGCCAGGCAGGGAGCTGCCGTGGGGTGGGGACTTCCCCCTCGGTGGGGCAGGAGGATGTGGGCAGCTTTTCCAGGAAAAGCCCCGTCTCTGAAGCCGAGCTGTTGCTGTGAGAGCGCTGCAGAGGGGCTGGGAGAGCAGCTCCGACAGGCTCCGGCGATAAGCAGGAATTAGAAATGCATTAGGAGCCGCTTCAAAGCCCTCCCCGATCGGCGCTGCAGCGGCTGATGTCACAGATGCTCTGCGCTGAGGCAGGAGCAGCAGGCTGGCACGGGGCTCTGCCTGCCCCGTGTCCCCACGGCGTCACCGCAGCGGTGCCAGGACCGTGCCACCACCCTGGTGCTGTCCCCCCCAGCATCCTGGGGAAGCGCCGTGCCCCCCTCAGCGCCCAGCTCCTGGCAGCTCCCAGCCCATCGCCCTGGATGCAGGGCGGGGGGGCTGCTCCCGGGATGTCATCTCTGGGTGGCAGGTGGCATCTGGTGGCATCGCACGGGGCTTGTGCCCCGAGGCTGCAGCAGTGAGTAGATCCCTTCTCCTGAGGCAGGGAGGAGGGGGGAGATGGGAAGATCCCAAATGATGCTGCCATCCTGCCCCTCTCCCACAGCCAGGATGGCTCCTGGGGTGGGGTTCCCACATCCAGCCCCTCTCACACGGCCGGGATGGCTCCTGGGATGGGATTCCCACTCTCCTTTCCCATATCCTGNACACAGCCAGGATGGCTCCTGGGATGGGATTTCCACTCTCCTTTCCCACATCCAGCCCCTCTCACACAGCCGGGATGGCTCCTGGGATGGGGTCCCCACATCCAGCCCCTCTCACACAGCCGGGCTGGCTCCTGGGATGGGGTTCCCGCCTGCCTTTCCCACATCCAGCCTCTCTCTCCCAGCCAGATCCCGGGTGGACTTTGGGAGATGCTGCACCCCCTGGCAGAGGATGAGTTCAGCCGGCTCGTGCCCCCCCTTTGGAACATCCCAGCTCCACTTAGGGATATTCCCCCTCCCTCCTCCGAGCAGGACACGAACCCCGGGTCTATTTTCGAAACCTCGCCAGGGAAGCCAATCTGCCGCGAGTCCCGGGGGGCTGCGCAGAGGCCCGGGCGCAGCACTGGGATCCCAGCCAAGGACATTTCCACTGGAAAATCCTGTAAGGGAGAGCTGTCAGCCCCCAGGCCCCATCCCGCCGATCCCTGCCGCACGGAGGGGGCACAGGCAGCGTGCAGCGGTGGGGTGCAGGGGTGAACTCCGGGGTGCAGCTCCCGCTGCCAGCCCCAGGACTCCTTTCCACGCCGTTTATTTTTATCCCGCTCTTGATGGATCGGTGCGCGGCGTCGACGTTGCCAGAAGATTTCTCCCCCCCCCCCCCCCTCGCCCCCCAGTTCCATCACACGGCAATTTAAGGTTAGCCCTGCCCGCCAGAACGAGTCGAAAGCTTTTAAAAAGCCTATAAAGCAGACATCTATCTTGCCCTGGTTTGATTCCACTCCTTTGTTTATGGCTGAGGTCACCGGCTCGTGGCTCAGGGAGGAATCCAGGTCACCGCCACCGCGGTGACGTGGGGCGAGGGAGGCACTCCCTGCCCGGCTCCGACACCTCTGCTCCTGCGTGGAGCCCACGTGACGGGCTCGCCTCTGGATGCACACACTCCCCCTGGCACGGACCGAGGGCGCAGGCGGCCTGGGAGACACCCCGGATTGCTGGGAGCAGCAGAGAGGCCCAAAAAAACACCTCCCCAGAGAGGAGATTTCCCCTTGCGGAGCTCACCGGCCTCAGCGAGACCCCAGGAAGCCAAGGAAGGATTCCAGGCAGCAGGAGGCTCATCCCCATCAGGGCAGGGGTTTGCCTGAGGGCACCGGGATGCCCCATGGGTGGGTTTGGTGCTGGAGATGCCCTGAGGGTGGGTTTGAGGCAGGTCATGCCCAGCTGGTGGGGTTTGGGAGGCACTGGGGGGGTTTTGTCCCCCAAATCAGCGCTGTCTCTGCTGCCAGGGCAGATGTTGGGATGCAGGCAGCAGCTGGATGCTCGTCCAGCCCGCTGGTGGAAGGCGAAGGGAGGCACAGGGACACCCACGGTGCTCCCAGCCCCTCAGGCAGTGGCTTAGGATCAGCACAGCCAAAGCGTATCCCTTAATCCTCCTCCCAGCCCGGCAGTTGCCATGGAGAGCGCCACGGAGCACTTCTTGTCACCCCCTGCCCTGCCCGAGACCCTCCTCCCAGCCCTCCCTCCTCTCGCAATTTCCCCGTTCCAGGTGGAAATCCCGATGGTTTCCCCAGCGCGGCGTCTCTGGGAAAGCTTTTCCAGTCTGGCTTTCCTCATCCTCCCGGCTGGGACAGTTCACAGCCGTCTGTGCTTCCCCCAGACCTGCCAAAGCCATCCCCAGCTCCCTGATCCCAGATCCCACCTCCTGCCAGGCCGGCTCGCGTCCCCTCCCTGCCTTTCCCCAGGGATGGGCACCGTGGTCCCTTGGAGAGGTGTCCCCCTGGCACAGCCGTGGCCACGCGGCCCTGGTGCCACCCCTGTGGGGAGGCAGTGGCAGCTCCCAGCCCGCGGTGCCGCAGAATTCCCGGGTTTTCCGTAAATCCCCGGTTCCACGGGCCGCGCACACCCATCTGGGCAGCCAGGAGGGCACGGGGGGGATCCCAGGCTGCTGCTGCCGGCTCCTTCTGCTCACTGCCAGCCCCTGCCAAGCCAGGCTGGGCTTTTTGGGAGAGTTATTTTAAGGCAGCTGATTTGGAGGCTGTGGCTGGCAGGGAGGATCCGCGAGGCCGGCGCGGTTGGAGGGACAGCGTTCGGAGCGGGAAAAGGAGCAGGAGAATGGGCGGGATCCCTTTATCCCACATCTCTGGCGATTCCAGGGCATCCCAGCTCGCTTGGCAGTCAGGGGAGGGCAGCCGGGAAGGGGAGGGCAGCCGGGATGCGTCAGGAGGAGAGGACACATGGCCACGCGTCACCTCGCGCTCACCTCCGGTGACCCCCGGGCTGCGGAGCAGCTCTGCCCGCGCCTGGCTGGGTGGTCCCGGGGGAGGATGCAGCAAAGCGGTGCCAGAAGCTCTCAGCCCGGCCCCGGGAGGAGGAGCAGGGGGATGAGGAGCAGCAGGAGGAGCAGGGAGTGTCCTCTGAGGTCTGGGCTCGGCACGGGTACCCTCACAGAGGGGGTGATGTGGGGGGTTCAGGGTGTGACACGAGGGAGTTGCTGTGACTCCCTCCCGGCCTGGCTGCTCAGGGGGTCATCTGTGCCCCCGTAGGAGTGTGGACCCCGAAATCCAGCCCAACCCCATGAATTTATTCTCTCTGGCCCCACCAAGGGACCAGGTGAAGCCACAGCTACCCCTGAAATCCAGCCCAGCTCCCTAAATTTGGTGTCTCTTTGGCCCTTCCAAGGGAACAGGGGAAGCCACAGCTGCCCCACACACCACGGGGATGCCAGCTCTCCCTGTGATCGAGCCAGCTCTTCCTCCAGGCTGTTCCTGCACCCTGGAGATGCCCAAACTCCCTGAGAATGAGCTGATTCTTCCTTGAAACCCCACCGCAGCTCCCAGCCAGCCAGGATATTCCAGGATGGGAAGCTGGTGCTGGAGTGAGCATTGCATCCTCCCAGCTCCCGGGCAGCTGCTGCTCTCTGCCTGCTGCCCACCTCGGGAGCGGCATTTCCCTGCTGCAGGTAACCCCAACAAATCCTGCTGCTTTTGCTCCAAGCTTTGCAGGACGAGACGTTCCGAGAGGATAAATCCCTCCCCAGGGATGCGGCCGCCGGGGAGCCGCAGTCTGGTGCAGATGTGGTCACAGTTCCAGATGTTTGCTGCGCCCCACGGCCTCGGCTGCAGCCTCCAGAACACCCCGAGGTTGTTCTGTGCCGCTGCCCGCCCTCCCTCCCTCCCTCTCCACACGAGTGATCCCCAGGGAACTCCAGTGAGAAATCATTGGCCGTGAGTGGCTCGTGAAAGGAAATCTGCCCAAAATCAGCTCCCAGAAGTGTCTGTCCAGAGCAGGCAGAGCCTGCTGGAGCCGGGGCATGGCCAGGAGCTCTGAAGGGAACAGCAGCAGCTTTCCAGCCCAGCGTCATGAGCCAGGCCTGGAGCTCCAACGGTTTCCTTGTGCCATGGGAAGTGTTGGACACCTCTGCCCACGCCCCGGGCCAGGCTCTGCCCTGGCACCGGGATCAGAGGAGGGGATTTCTGTGCTGGCTCCAGCTGGGCAGTGCAGGGTCCCATCCTCCCGCTCCCTGGGTATTCCTGGTTCCCGATTCCTGGCTGCAGATCAGGCTGGATCAGCCCAGGGCTGCCGTCCCCACCATGGGGGATGTGGATTTTCTGCCCCCTGCTCCTCCCTGCAGCCAGGCAGCAGGGCCTGGCTCTCCATCCCACCACAGATGGGCAGCTCCGGGCTCTGGAAATGCACTGGGCTGCTGGAGGGTCTGGTTGGGGCCAGCACCTCTGATTGTGGGCAACGATGGCCGAGCAGTGACCATCTGCACAACGGCCTTCAGGCCCATCCGGCTGCCTCTGGGAACAGCAGGGTCCATCCTGGGACCCTTCCTGTGACCCCAGCAAAGGGCTGGGCTTTCCCTTGTCCCCTTGTCACGGTGAGCCACAGGACCCTGAAGGGTCACAAAGGGGGTCAGGGATGTCTGGGGTCTTGGCAGGGTGAGCCAAACCCTTGTGACACGTGAGGGGACATGGATGAAGCCCCCTGCCCTTCCTCTGGAGCCTCCTGCTCCCTAAATGCTCGCCGGCCCCCAGCCGTGGACCGCAGCCACCCCTGACACACTCCAAAAATCCTAAAAATAGGGCTGGGGCTCCTTCACTTGGCTCCAGGTCACAGAGACTGCACCTCTGCTGCTGGCAGGTCCCTGCCACCACCCCCCACAGCGTCCCCTCAGCCCCCACTGCCCTGGGAGCCCACTCCAGCCCCATCCTGGCCAGGGGCTCCTGGGATGGGGGCACAGATCAGGGCTGGCGGGAGGCACCGGGGGGCTGGCGGTGCCGACGTGTCCAGCCATTTGTCTGTAATTAAAAGTTGTGTGTAGAGATTTCCTGCGACACGTCCCGCGAGTCCAGCTGCAGACACGGTGCTGTTGGAAGCAGGAGATGCTAATGAGTGCTTGTGCATATTAAATACCTTGTTTACACTAAGACAACAGCCGGTGGAGCTGGGGGAAGGAGAGGAGGTGGCTGCAATTTTCACTCGAGCTTTCTGCCCCTCAGGAGCTGCTGAGCCTGGGTTAGGCGGGGCTCTGGCTGCTGGGATGGTGCGGGGCTCTCAGCAGCGATGCCACCACCCCGTCTCAAGCCCTGAGTGTCACTCGAGTGTGCCCAGGGGTCCCCTGTGTGGTGCTAAGGCTTGGGGGGGGTTTGGGGGAACAACTGCCCGCCCCGCCCAAAGCCTGCCAAAGGGCTGGGCTCACCTGGTCCTGGGCATGGGGCACTGGGGGGAACTGGGAAGGAGGAGAAGGCAGCAGGATCAGGGGGACAGCAGGACCCACCCAGCCCGAGCCCTGCCCACACTCAGTGGTCGTTTCCTCAGTGCCCAGTGGCTCTGCACGAGAGGCAGGAAAAGTCCCCAGCCCTCCCCTGTCTCAGGGCAGAGGGCACCCGGGCGGGATCCTGCCCTGCCAGGAGGGACAGCTCTGGCTCTGGGATGCGGCTGGGCTGGGGGTTTGACTGGTTTCAGCAGTGTGGGGGGCTGAGGTGGCAGCTCAGGGGCTGTCCTGGCTGATGGTGGCCTTGGGCTGCTGAGGGGGACACAGTCGCTGTCCCCTTCCCAGTCAGGTGCCCCTCACCGCCCTGCTGAGCCAGCAGGAACCCCCAGCCCAGGGCCCTTCAAGGCTCCAGGAGACTCCTCATGTCCATGAAAAACACAGAAGGGCAGGGACAAGGGCAGCAGCTCCAGCCCTGGTGCTCCCCAGGCTTGCCAGGCTGGGGGAGAGCTCTCAGCAGGGCAGGAATCAGGCAGCTCCCTCCACCTGCATTCAAAGAGCTGGACGAACTCCAGGAAAGACACCCGACAGCCCCCAGCGCGACCCCAAGGTCGCTGCCTTGGCTGTGGGTCACCCTTCCCTTGCCAGCATCCACCGTGTCCATCCACACCCAGCAATCTCCCTCACCCCACAGCACCCAGCGCACTCTGGGCCTGCTCCCCCCTCTCCGGGGCACCCTCAGGGGGCTGCTGGGTCCCTGCTGCCCTGAAACCACAGCTTCAGCTCGACTGCTCATCGCTGCTGCCTCGGGAGGAGCCTCCCGGGGTGACGCAGGCGGGGCTCACGTGTGCCATCCCACATCCCGGCCCGGCCTTGTCCCAGAGCCTCCTGCTGAAGCCGAGCACGTCCCGGGAGGCCAGGCCGGGCTGAATGACTGATGTGATCGCTGCCAGGTTGCCTGAGCTGGGCACCGTGGGATTGTTTCTTCCCCAGCTTCCCCCAGGGACGGGCGGGCGGCAGCGCCGGGAGCTGCTGGAGAAGGCTGGAAGGGCCCAGCTCTGCAAAGACAGAGCTGGCGTCGAGGGACAGCCCGAGCTGGGACCCTCGGGGACACACCCCCCGCATGCCACCGGCAGCAGCTGGACCGCAGCAGCATCGCTGTTGCGTTTTCCCCTTGTTCCCTGTAGCGCCCGGAGCAAGTTCCCGGAGCGCGGTCCCCAGCCGCGCACGCCTGAGCGAGCCGGGAGGGGAGAGCCCACGGCTGGAGCCACGGATGCCTCCAGTGGAGGAAAACCGGGAATGTGGAGCTGCCCCGGCTGCGGGGGAGTCGGGAGGGCAGGCGGGAGGATCGCAGGGACCACAGCGTGTGGCGGGTGACAGCAGCAGGGCCCTGTGGCAGCTCCCCCACGGTCCCCGACACCGCTCCGGACACCCCGAGCCCATCCCTGGATCCCTGGAATGGTGCCCTGGGATAAGGGATGGAAGAGGGAACTCTCCGTGTGCCCCCACGCGATGATCTCACACAGGCTGTGTCACCCAGGGCTGCTCACCCCGCTCTGCACCCTGTGAGTTCCCAATCCCTCTCCCCTGTCTCCAGGAATTCCCAATCCCTGTCTCCGGGGCACCATCACTTCCTCCCCATCGGTCTCACACCTCGTGGGAGAGGGGATCCCGTCCCCTCAGAGTGTTCCCCACCTCGCAGGGCAGAGGGATGGGTGGGGCTGCCTGGCAGGGCGGGCACCAGGGGCACGCAGCGGGGTGTGGGGCCGAGACAGGCTGACCCCAATGCTCATGGCTGCTGCGGGGAGTCCGTAGCGAAGCTTTTTTTGGGGGAAAAAATGCTTTTTGGGGTTCAAGAAAGCCTTGGGGCAGCAGGGTGAGCCCCTGGGACAAGATCCCTTCTCTCGGAGCCCTGTGTGCCCGGCACGGGGCAGGAAGGTGTCCCTGCCTGGGTGACGGGTGTCCCCTCCATGGCCACCCCCTGCCTGCACTGTCCCCAAAGGCCGCAGCGGACAGTGAGTAGCTGAGATGCCACCAAAGTGCCACCGAGCGCCAGGTGCTGGTCCCTGCCCACACCCACTGAAGAGCCGGGGAGGATCCAATTCCCTCCCACCCCGTGGTGGGCCGGGGGCTGGCAGGAACCAGCTCAGTGTCACCCTCAGCGTGTGGTTCCTCGGCCCTGACCCCGTCAGCAGTTTCCCCATCCCACCTGCACCCTGGAGCTCTGCCCACCCCTCCCACGGCTCCCACCCAGCCCCGGCTTTCCACGGAGCTGCCAATCGCGAGCGTTTTAAATGTTAATGACGACGTTTCAGATTTGTAGTGGAAACTAATTAAAATTGTTATTGTTAGCGGGTTTGAATTGCCCAGGTGTGAATCATTATCCTCATTAAAATAATCAGGGAGACGGGGATGTGACAGGAGAGCAGATGGATGAGGAGCAGCCTGAGCCAGCGACCCGGCCGGCCGGGGAGCCTCGGTGCCCGCGGGGAGAGGGGGCAGCGCTGCCCAGGCGGGCACAGACGCCAGGTCCGGCCCAATCCAGCATCTCCTGCCCCATGGAATGTGCCCCACGCCCAGTTGCAAGCGGGATATTGGGAATTTCAAGCAACACTGGGGAGAGGCTGGATGGGGTCATCACCCACCATTCCCCCAACATCGCTCCTGCTCCCGGCTGAGCCCTCCCGCTGCGTCCTGGCTGTGCCACCCCGTGTCCCCCCAGCACGGGGACCGTCACCTTCCCCCGCACGGATTCCCTGGAGCAGCGGGGTGCGTTCCCTGCCCGGTGACGCTCCCCAGGCTCGGGTGAGGAGCTGGAGGCTGTGGGGGCCCTGCCCGTGCTCCCGCC